>JBCEWE010000191.1:1964595-2029595 GCA_039877035.1 Silurus lanzhouensis | reverse complement strand
AACGTCTAGAGGACTGGGCCAGAGCATCTCCAAAACTGCAGCTCTTGTGGGATGTTCCTGGTCTGCAGTGGCCAGTATCTATCAAATGTGTTCCAAGCAAGGAACGGTGGTGAACCGGTGGATCCGATCCAACAGATGAGCTCCTGTAGCTCAAACTGCTGAAGAAGTTAATGCTGTTAATGCTCAAAGAGTCAGAACTGTCTCAGCAGCCAAAGGAAGACCAACACAATATTAGTCAGGTGGTCATTTTGTTACGCCTGATCAGTGTCTGGTTTAGGTTCTCTAAAGGTGATCTTTTTGAGCTTAGTTATCCATAACCAGTGGTCATAGAAATGTTTTATTCCCCCTCTCCTCTGTCAGTCAGAGTGACACTCAGCAGTTATGGGAAAGTTGATGTGTATGGAAGATGGCAGTTAGCTTTAACTCCCATATGTGTAGCAGTTTGGAGAGAAATGCTGACATATTTGCACATGTCTCAGAGAAATCTCTCCACTAACTCACAATAACCAAATTGGTAGGAAAGAGAGAAAAACTATACAAACGGTTTCAAATCCAAATGGCACGAAATACACAAATGATGTTTGCAAGAACAGATAATAGTATGTATATATATATATATATGGGGTGGTTTTGCTTCCCAGTTTCACTCAGATGAATTGAATGCCACATAGGTGAACCACCATTTCTCACACTCTGCCAGGAACCATTATATCATTACACGTAACTGTTCTCCGGAGGATCTCCAGAGCAAAGCACAGATTAAATTAGAGTGTGTGTGTGTGTGAGAAAGAGTGTGAGTGAGAGAGAGTCAGGATGTAGTATACCTCCAGGAGGTAACTGCTGTTAAAGATCTGTGTTCACACCATCACCCTTGTGAATCGGTGTGTGTATCAGAGGTATTTATGTATGTGCTGCATCTCCATGAATGTTTGATAGCAGTAAAGGCCAGGTCAGGTGGAAGGAGAGGACAGAGTTAATCAGTAACAGAGGAAATTAAATGAAGTCATTGGCAGCACTGTGACAAGAAACCGACTCATTAGTAGGCGAGGCGCTCTCAGTGCCTCACTCCATAAGCGGGTGTGTGTGTATATATGTGTGTGTGTGTGTGTGTGTGTGTGTGTGTGTGTGTGTGTGTGTGTGTGTGTGTGTGTGTGTGTGTGTGAGCATATAAGATTAAATAGGAACTAAAAATATGCTTGTGATGCTGCCTGGGATATTAAATTATACAGTGAAGCAATGACCTTTTTCACTCCTTGACCAGTAGCCAAGAATGGAAATGACCACAGGGCAAGTCTGAACATTGTCCCTTTAAAAAATGTCCCCTCTGAGATGTGGGCAAAGGACAGCTGAAGAAGATGACCTTGTCAAACAGAAAACATCTCATTATAGTACAAATGCCTTTAACATGCCACCTTCCCTGCTGTTATCTCATATGCTTACTATGCTTGCAGTATTATTGAGGTTGTGCAGATGCTTCCAGCTGTGCATAGCATTTAACTACAAACAGTGACAGACCGTCAGTCCCGGATCATTTCGTTTTGGTTTTTTTTTTAGAGAAGGGAAGATAAGGTCAATCTGTTCCTCTCTAGAGAAAAATAAAGCCTGCTCCACATTTCTATCTATATCGTAGAGAGAAAGGAAATGGTGTACAGGACCCATTTAAGACTATGGAAATAGAGTGATTCATCGCTAAACTGTATAGCGCAGATTATTTATAAAGGAAAAAAGAAGAAAGCAAGCAAGTGTCAAACACGGATCCTGCGTCGATTAGTTGAAACGTACTATTAGATTGAGACAGGTAATAAATCAGAGACATGGTCTCGTGATTACGCTAAATCACACTTAAACACAATGAAAGGAAAAGAGGCACGGAAGCATATTTCATATTCTGCATGTAAGACTGATTTATGATTATTGAATGATCACATTCTCTAATTAAGGAATGCTGCCTACAATCATTAGAGTTTGAACAGAAATGATCTCATTAGATATTAGATATAAGGTCCATCTACATCACTGGGGATTAAATCCAATTCACGTCCAACTGTCCTATTCATTAGCATCAGGCTAGTCAGGATATTGAATTCTGCAATCTAACAATAACTAATGAAATTCATATGTGTAGTCTTCTTTCCTGGGGTTTTATTGTAGGTACAGTATATATATATACAATAAGGGCTGTCAATCGATTAAAATATTTAATCGCGATTAATCGCACAATTGTCCACAGTTAACTCGCGATTAATCACACTTTCATTTCTTCTGTTCTAAATGTACTTTACAAGGATATTTTCAAGTTTTTAATAATCATTAACATTGGAGTTAACAAATATGCTTGCTTAATGCAAATATGTTTATTACGACAATACAGCATGTACAGCAGACTCAAAGATATGCTGAAAGCATCAGATTGCAAACTCAAGCAAAAAACTAATATTCATATTCACCTGAACGTAACATCATTAAGTAACATCCCTTCTATTGTAAAGTGCATCGGTCAACCAAAGACTATTCCCTGGATCCTTCACACTTAAAGCAAATAATCTCACACTATGAAATTGTGTATACTCATACAAGGTAGAAAATAGAGGCTCACAAAAACATTACCTTCTGCTAAGTGAGATCAAAACGGTGATACAAAAAATCTATTTATCAAGCTAAATTAACTGTGCAAATAACAGTGGGGAGGGCAATTGGGGACTGTGCAAATAACAGTGTGGAGTGCAGAACCAATCTTTTCAAGAGAACCATCTGGTGGGGTTTGGAAGCTTAATTTGCCATTTAACAGACCCCTTTCTTCATCAATTTCTTCTTCTAATCCACACAACGTTGCTGCTCCTTTGCTTCCTAACTTGACTTTCAAACTATGAGGCAGGCCGAAGATCAAATCTCAGAAGTGGTGTTAAAAGGAATTTGAATCGACAGCCCTATATATTTATTTATATATAAATATATATATAAAAATAGCTACTTTATATGGGCAAAAATACTGGTACACCTGACTATATATTTGGTTTACATGGGATGAAGTGGAAGATCTTCAATGGCCTGCTATAGAGCTCTGACCTAAACCTGACTGAACACTTTTGAGGTGAATTGAAATGGCCTTGCATCATTGAAAACAAATAAAGTATAAAGTACACAAACTATGAACTTGAGTTAAAGTAGAGCTACACTCGGTAAAATATGACTCCAGTAAAAGTAAAAGTGCTCCCTTTAAATTTTCACAAAAGTATTTACTTTTAATATCCAAAGTAATATGAATTGCAGTGGAACCCGGTTATCTCGACCTCGGTTAACTCGCCAACCCTATTAAGTCGACGTTTTTGAAGTGGAACCGCCAAATTCTCGCTTTGTCTAAGCATTTTTTAATCGGTTATGTCGATTCTTTTATGTCGATGAACCCTAATATCTCGAGCACAAGGGGGGCAAATTTGCCACTTAACGTCGGTTATCTCGATCCGCATGACCAATCGCCGGCTTATGCCACATCACCATCTCACTACCGTATTTTCGCGTATATAAGACGCGTCTTATAGAAAGTTTTACATACCCCTCACCCAGGGTGCATCTTATATACGCGAAAATACGGTAGTGAGACGGCACTGTGCAGCCGCACAAGAACTCGCGGAAGTGGCGGAAAAATCAAGCCTTACAGATGCTACAGGTGTGTAGGATAATTTTCAGAGCTGTGTGTCAAAGTGAAATGACTCGAGAATTTAATGTTGACACTGGTTAGCTTTTTGTAAAAACGAACTTCACCCCGCACCGTTTTTGTGATTTTGTGAGCGATCTTTGTGTTTGCAATGTTGGAGAATATAATAAAGGTTTGTTTTGAGAATCGATGGTGGTTTGTATTGTATACTGGTAAATCTCTGCTGTTAGTTGGTGTACATATGCCTTTTGGTGTAAACAAACATGTATGTAAATTTTTATATCATGCCTTCATCAAACAAATCGCAGCAAGGCTGTTGTGTAAAAAACCCTCCAAAAACACGTGCATGTACATGTCTCATTTATTAACGCACATCATGTACATAAAGATATTTCAAGCACGTTAATATATTGCCGCCATATTGGTTTTCGTTTGTCTCGATCATCGGTTATCTCGATGCTTTTTGGCGACCCCCTACGCCGGCGACATAACCGGGTTCCACTGTAATTGTGGCTATAATGTTCATATTGCTAATATTTTTGTCACAAGACTTATGTTCAATTAACTGAAAAGACTCTAATGTTACTCTTAGCACACTAATCTATTAGTAAAATGATGTTAATTAAGGACACGGATGTTGTGGCAAGTTAGAGTCAGAAGTTCCTTCCATCATAAATTACTCTCAAAATGTTATGAACTGATACTGAACTGTATGTTTGTACAAATTTTATAGTCAGATGTCAAAATGGCAAACACAAAAGTTGTCCATAGTGTATTTGCGATATAAAAATGAGATAAATCACACCAATGTTTACCTCATTTACCTTATTGTAAGAGAAATGCAGCCTCAGAGCATGATGCAGCCATCACCATGCTTTACTATGGGTATGGTAAATCTGGGTGTCTTGTTTTAACTCCAAATATATCTTGCTCAAAAAGTTGGTCTCTTCGGACAATAAGACATTTTGCCACAAGTTTTAAGGCAATTTATTTGTATGCTCCATCCTGAACAGCACATCATTCATTAATAGCACATCTTGGAATGTTTTATTCCTTTTATACCACAGCAATTTACAAAGGATTATGCTTTTCTATCCTCTATCCTCTACTAATTATATTTTAATGTACAATCCAAGAAACCTGTTATTGCTTATAGCAGCTATAAAGATGAATTCCCTCGCCATCCTCCATTCAATCATCAATAAAAATAAAAAAATCACAAAATATCTTGTAACTAATACTCATTCTTATGTTGTAAACATACAGTGCTGATGCTGGAGACTCTATCCAGAAAAATCCTTTGACCTTTTTTTTGGAAGGTATGGGGGGCAGCATGATGCAGAGAGAGAGAGAGAGAGAGAGAGAGAGAAAGAAAAAATATGGAAACAATAATGCGACAAATTATATTATAATAAAATATAATATAAACCTGTGATATGAATTACAGTCAAAACTACAATTAGTGCTGCATTTACTGAAATGAATCCACTTTTCCCACAATGACTGTTTACCCCATACCCATATTTTTTCCAGATGTTTGAACTAGTGAAGGTGATATAAATGAGCAGGTGGCACAAAGTCAATCTGTACACCATGTGCTGGGAGGAAGAGGTAAAAGTAATATGACTTCACTTCCATTACCATCCCTGATAATGAGATTTGCACATTTAAACCTAAGTTATTTTCCTTCTCATGCTAGCTGTTCCATGATATGGGAAACCACAGTGTTTTCAAGCAGGACATTGCACAGATTGTATAGTCAAACATGCACCCAGACTGAATTGGTGAAGTTGGTGACACCACACAGCAATGACAAACAGCAGTGAATGAGAGAAATGTACGAGACTGTCGTAATTAGCATGTGAATACCCAGTAGCGTGCGTGCACTGCTTAAAAAATGCTGCTTGTCCATGCTTTTGTGTGCTTTCTAAACGTCTGAGGCTGATTGCTAGCGAACTCTCTGGGATCATTTTTCACTCTCACGCTCTCGTTCATGCTTCAGCGGCCATGTTTACTCTCTCCTTCCATATTTAGTCCAAACTAATTAACAAGCTGTCATTTTACAAGTATTTTTAGCATGTCCTTTATTTCATTCTCGGTTGATTGCATTTCAGAGGACATTTTCCACATGGATGTTTGCCCAGCCGTGTCTTCCCTTGTATCCAAAAGGGATTCACCACCATTAGTTGGCAGCGATTCCTCAGACTTTAGCAAAACACAAAGGTTGGCTGTAGAGAGAACACGCTGAACATGAGCGATGAAAGATAACAGGAAGATCACAAATGCATCCTGTACTGCCTGTAGTCCTCTCACTGTCATTATATATTATGATTGTTGCATTAGATACCAGTGCAAAATGCATGAACAAACACAAAATAGAGAGCTGAAGGACTGAACGTATTTATTAAACCCTTGTTTTATATTACAGATTTTAGAAGCACTGCCTGAATCATTTTTTTTTCGTGAATACAAAATAAGCTAAATCAAAGCGCATACTTTAGCAAAAGCTTCTCGGCAGAATTATGCCGAACTCATCATCTCAAATCCGAACTCAGATCACATACCATCCTTTCTTTGTTATCACTAACTAGCAAACCCATTTAACTTCTGGTTTCATTACGAAGTTTTGGTAATTGTCTTGCAAATATGTCATTGTGTGTTTTCACAGCTTGGATTTTATATTTATGATTATTGTTTAAAGGTTTTGGGTTGGTTGCTTGCTCTTTATTTTAAATATAATCTGCACTTTCATGCACCTTCTCTTAAATTACTTAACAGTTATGCAGTATATACCATATATAAAAACCCGCACAAGCCATCCTGTATACAATCAAACTTAACCAAGATGCACTAAGAATTGTTTTATATTCATAGTTCCCTGGTGGTCTAGTGGTTAGGATGCGGCGCGCTCACCGCTGCGGCCCGGGTTCGATCCCCGGTCAGGGAACCAACCCCAGCCACTCATAGTGCCGGTCCCAAGCCGGAATAAATGGGGAGGGTTGTGTCGGAAGGGCATCCAGCGTAAAAAAATTGCGAAAAATAAAGCATGCGGATGATCCGCTGTGGCAACCACTAATAGGAGAAGCCGAAAGAAAGTATTGTTTTATATTCATGCTGTTGATTTTCAAAATCATATTCAATCCCATGGGGCGTAGAGATTTCCACCCCTACACTGTGCTCACAATTATTAGGCAAGGATTTGAGGATTAATTTCATTATTGAACAACTTAAGTGCCCTCGGTCAATCCAAAATGTTAATAAACCTCAAACCTTAATATTTTAAAAGAGGAAAAGGGAAATTTTTTTTTTTTTTTTTTAGGAGAATATCTATGTGCACAATTATTTGGAATCTATTAGTGTGCAGAATTTCATCTGTTAAAATGAGAATAATAAATAAACAAACTTTTCTAAAACTCAATAATAATAATTCCAATAAGCATTTAAATGTATACAGCTTGGAGTTGGAAAATATGCATAAAAATTATGATTTGGTCAAAATCTTTGTTCGGCTTTTCCAATTAGGGGGTCACTACAGCGGGTTATCCATCTCCATACCCCCCTGTCCTCTACATCTGCCTCTTTCAACCCAACTACATGCATGTCCTCACCATATCCATAAACCTCCTCCATGGCCTTCCTCTTTTCCTCCTTTCTGGTGGCTCCATCCTCAGCATTCTCCTGCTGATATACCCCATGTCCCTCCTCTGCACATGTCCAAACCATCTCAATCTCGCCTCCCTCACCTTGTCTCCAAAACGTCCTACATGCACTGTCCCTCTAATAAACTCATTTCTAATACTGTCCATCATCGTCACTCCCAACGAAAACCTCAACATCTTCAGCTCTGCTACCTCCAGCTCCACCTCCTGTCTTTTAATCAATGCCACTGTCTCTAAACCATACAACATCTCAGGTCTCACCACAGTCCTTTAAACTTCCCCTTTCACTCTTGCAGATACTCGTCTATCACAAATCACTCCTGCTATCACTCTTCTCCACCCACTTCACACCAATATGTGGACAATTGACCATAGGATTCACATGTGCTTTTTGGAATAACCTCAACTCTTATAGGATGGTGTTCCTTTATGCTGGAAGAGGTTTGGGTCTCCTAGTTCAGATGAAGAGAAAACTGAATTTTACAGAATACCAAACAATTGTGTGCCTCCTAATTTGTGGCAACAGTTTGCCGAAGAACCACATATGACTGCAAAAATTCAGGTGTCCCAATACTTTGGTTTATATGGTATACATTATTAGCACTTTGAGCAACTATATAAGATATGCTCTATGTAGGTGACAGAACAGAAGAGTCTTAAAGCATGTCTTCCTCATAGTCTGAGAGATAGATGGAGTATGTGGGCAATGGTTGAGAATGGAGGGAGCATGGTGCAGTGTTGGAGGGAGATAAATACTGAGAGGTGGAGATTGATACTGGTCCACTTTTGGCTTTGTAGGCAAGCATCATTTCCTATTTGTACTTACAATATAATTTCAAAATCCCCAAAGTGTCCTGCAACATATTGTTTGATGAGGTAAGTGAGCATCGGAGGACACTACAAAGTTACTAGTGTATAATCTCACCTTCAAACGCTGAGCATTTTTATGAAGAACTTTTTGTCAAACTTGTTAACGGCGCCGCAGCTCTGCCGCATTTCCCTTCACGGCACATAAAATCATTTTTGGGAGCCGTCTTAAAAAAATAAATAAATAAAAGGATGTTCAGTAAGCATAGGAACTGACAACTGACCCAGATGTTAAACGTCTCATTTCTCACGTTACATTTAAGTATTTCTCTCATTAATCTACAGTCTGGTGAATGAAAGTTTGAGGTGAGCCACTATATAAGTGTGAGAAAGAGAGAATCTTGTTAAAGCCCACTGATACTATGTGAAGGTTGTATATTATAAATGTTCATTGTTTTCAAAAGCCAAAAAGAAACGATGAGTCTTTTGCTCTCTGTGCATCCAAAATCGCTTAATTTGCTGTGAACGATTCGTCTCTCAGAAGTAACAAAGGGAACAGAACAGAGGGAAGATGAGATGTTGCTTTGAAATTGTTCAGAGGAAGGCGCTGCATTTTAAGCATGGTGGAACTGCGAAAAATAAATAAATAATGAAAAATAACCACACACACACACACACACACACACACACACACACACACACACACACACACACACACACTCAAGAGAGATATAGCTCAGCGAATGATGTTCCGATTTGAACCCATCGACTCCAGTAATAATTTTCCTATCCTTATTTCCAGTGTAGATAAACCTGAATCAAAGACATTCGTTCACTGTTTTGTTTTTTTGGACCACAGAGACAAGCAGTTAATTTTATTTCGGAGGCATGACTCCGCTCATTTAAACGGCGGCATCATTTAATAAGCTGAATTTCTTTGCTCTGTGTTCATGCTGCATATTGATGAGAGACGAAAAAAAAAAAAAAACAGGCCTGCAGTGAAGTCGAGAGCCAGATTTGAGGTTCCAGATTTGCTTTGCTAGGCAAGAGGACAGCAGTGTGTGTAAGCAGAGTAGAATTTAGCTAGCTATAGCTAGCAGCCAGTGAATTTTGGAATCAACAACAGATTGCTTTCACTGTAAGTTCCTCCTCACTGAAAGCAAATATTTCTAGAATATTTTCAAATCAAGAGCCAGATTTGAGGTTCCAGATTTGCTTTGCTAGGCAAGGGGACAGCAGTGTGTGTAAACAGGCTAGAATTTAGCTAGCTATAGATAGCAGCCAGTGAATTTCGGAATCAACAACAGATTGCTTTCACTGTAAGTTCCTCATTACTGCAAGCAAATATTTCTAGACTTTATAGAGGTTACGATAAAGCTTCTAGAGCAGGGGTTTGCCAACATGGTTCTAAAAATAGCTTACCATAGCGCCATTTACCAAGGAGTGGCATCTAATTTTTTTTTGTTACTATTCTTTTTTAAATCACACTTGCATTAGTGTGAATTTGAAAATGACAATATAAAAAAAAAAATATATATAAAATGTTTTATTAGATTACAGCTAGCTGGTCTCCAAGTTGATTTTTGTATGTTACGTAATCAATAATCTGTACAACGTAGTGCACGATTTGTTAAAAATTGTTAGTGGCTGGTGAAAATGTTGAAGAAGTGATTATTTGAAAATGTAAATACTTGCAGAGAATTATAGAAATACAGTTTTGCATATTGATATTTATCTGTTTCCTTCTTTGTTAAATCATTGTTGATAATTATTGTGAGAAACCATTAACATGATCAGTGTCTTCACATAGATAAATATCATTAATTATTAATATTAACATATAGTTAAAGGTAAATTGAGCAAATTTGTTGTTTTAGAAGTGTGTATCAAACTGGTAGCCCTTCACAATAATCGGTACCCAAAAAGTAGCTCTCAGTTTCAAAAAGGTTGGTGACCCCCTGGTCTAGAGGTTTTCTCTTTGAGCTTTTATACAACAGATACGGGCAGAAATATAAAGCTTTTCTCTGAACAGTTTTCTTTGAACAAAAGGGATGCTAGTTCTCTAAAGAGGCTAACAGAAATCCCTTAAGGTTTTTAGATTTAACTTCAATAGAGCAGCGAAAGGGAACGTTTGAGCACTTTATACTGACTTTCCTTCTCGCTACGACAGAAAACGTACACTCCCGGGGTCATGAGTTTACAACACAGCTACGAGCATGTTACTGGAGCTCATATTCATGTGCATTCTCAGAATTATATTTTTTATAGTATATTAAAGAGGGCATTTTCATTTAGTTTTCATACTGAATATTTGGTTTTAAAGAGTGTACATGTAATTGCAAATGGCTTAGAAATACATTAGCCATTACCAGGTTCAAGCTTCCATCAGTGAGCAATTAATAACCTCAACAATGATGGAACTATAATAAATGGATGTTCAGTGTCACCCAGAAGAGGATGGGTTCCCTTTTGAGTCTGGTTCCTCTCAAGGTTTATTTCTTATACCATCTAAGGGAGATTTTCCCTGACACAATTGTCCCTGGTTCACTCATTAGAGATAAACTTAAGGGGACAAATTTATCAATGTTTAATACACAATTTATATTCATAATCTATTTATTTCTGTAAATCCGCCGCTTTGGGGCAATATATATCGTTAAATGCGCTATACAAATAAAACTGAAATGAATTGAACAGGTCTCAATTAACTGAATTCATGGGTTATATTGTGACTAGACATGTTAGATGAAATTATACATAAGGGGGGCATAAATACATAAAAAAATGTTTTCTTTCTCCGTTTAAACAGAGGTAATATACACAAAATTGAAATACGTGACGATTTCGATTCGATTCGATTCGATTCAATTTAATTCAATTCAATTTAATTCAATTAATATCTTAACTGGTAGTAGGTGATCCTGTTTTAAGATATGAATTGAATTGAATCAAATCGATTCGAAATCGTCACGTATTTCATTTTGCGTCAGGCCTACATAGTCGAACTGCAGCAAAAAAAGGACGGCATGGAAAAGAGACACTGGTCAATGCTGACACGTTTGGTGATTTAGTCAGAATTAAAGACACACAACCAACATGGCTGCCACAGCATTTTGCAGTTGTATGCCATTTCATCAACTTTCCCTTTTGTTTTTCAAAAAGACAATGATCCCAAATACACCTCTAGGTTAATTAAGAGATATTTCTCCAAGAAGGAGAGTGATGGATTGCTGCATCAGATAACTTGGCCTCCACGATCACTGGATCTAAATCCAGGTGAGATGTTTTGAGATGAGTTGGACCGGAGAGTGAAGGAAATGCAGCCAAAAGTACTCAACACCTCTGGGAACTCCTTCAAGGTTATTGGAAAACCATTGGTGCCAACAGTGTGCAAAGCTGTCATCAGTCATTAAACATATTGAACACGTTTTTGCTTTACTAAATAATGTTCTGTCATTATTTTACTGTGTTCAGGTGTGTCCAAACGTTTGAGCAGTACTGTATACACACAGACACACACAAAGAACAAAACAAATGGTCTTTTTTGTTCATAGTCTAAAATGATCAGTCAATTAATCAACCAACCAACCAACCAACCAACCAACCAATCAATCAATCAATCAATCAATCAACCAACCAATCAATCAATCAATCAATCAATCAATCAATCAATCAACCAATCAGAATTTGAAAAACAGCAAAATGCCAAGTGAAGGCTAGACTAAAAGAAAAAGGTATAAAATAAATTGATTTACATTTTAATTATTCAATTTAATATAGAAAATTATTGTACTGGATATTTTATGTCATTAGATGGGAGAACCTAATGTCAGATCCACAACCTTTATTTTATTTCATACCACAGGATTGTTATGTAACAGCACTCTAACAGTAGTGAATAGTAATAGTAATACTAATACTAATAATAATACAAATAATAATAATAATAATGATGATGAACAGATAGAAAACATATGTCCTAAGGTTTTTTTTATTGTTTCTATTTAACATGTATGGAAGAAGTCACCAATGTCAGTGCTTTGAATTATATTTCTGTATAGTATATATTATTTTATATATTTCTGCATAGGAAAACCTTCAGAAGGAGTTTGCAGCAACCAGCAATTGTCCTAGACTGTTCTAGAAAACCTACAAAATGCAGAAAAATGAACATGTATGAGGCCGTTTACAGCTGCTGTAACATAAGTGAATAACAGGAACTAGCATGTTTCTCAGACACTTTATAATGCAACTATAAGGGGTAAATTGTATAGTGTGTATGGTAATTAATTAATATAAATAGAAATTATATAATGAAAAGGTTAAGCAGAAATAAAACACTTAATATAAGAAAATAATCCACTTGTGCTACCACGAGACCACCCCATCATGGATTATGTCCTATTAACAGAACATCATGTTGGGCTGTACTTAATCCTCGTGATGTTAATGTTTGTGTAATGATGTGTAATAATTGTTGGATTGTTATATCAACTGTTTTTTGTCAATGCTGCTGTCAAGTACTTACGATATGTAATGAATGCATTGCACTGAATTTGGTTAACATCCACATTTATTGAAAATATAAGTAATAAAAAGTAATTTTTATTAAAAAAAAATTAAAGAAGCAGGCACATTCCCATGCTAAACATCTTCTAAATATGAACAGATCAAAGATGTAACTGATTCACTAATGTGGGCAATTAGATGGATTTCATTTTGTATTTCTTTGCATAAAGAAATCGCATATTTGATTTCCTTCATTTTTCACCCGTTACGTAGCATTGCGTTTATTTTCAATCCTGTTACATCATACTGTATGATATTTAATACGTTCTGATTTAATCACCATCAGAAGCATGAGAAAAAAATCTGCAACAAGTTTTTAAAATAGCTCAAAGCAAACAAAAAATCACGAAAAAAAATATTGCATAGAATTTTACTTAGTCTCCAGTCTCTGTGGATTTCACATTGCGAAAACAGCGGAATCACTTTCAACTTCCAAGTGTAATGCTTTATTCAATGCTATTTTCGAGTTCAAAAACTATAAAAAAAGATATATCCATCAGATTATAGTTCAAAACTACATTTAATGTTATTGATCATTGTTGATTCCTGTTAGCGCAATAGAATTAAAACTCTATAACATTATAGCAGCTGTAACCAGATGTTCGCTTAACAGCCTCTCTTAATACTTAATGTTATCAAGACTTTAGTTCTGTGTCTGAAAACCTAAATTTACACCTTGAGGTTTCATCCCTAAATCTCACATCTCAAAGATATCATTACATTAACTTCATCACATCAACAACCAGGCATATTTTAAAAAATTTAAATAAATCAGAGTACATGGAGCATCCTTCATTTTAGAAATCTATGTGAATGAATTGTTACATAAAAACATGCATATTAATCTGAAATTCAATCCAAATCAATTAAATCGAAACAAATCTAATCCAATCTAATCCAATCTTATCTAATCCTATTTAACCAAATTTAGTTTAATTGAATCTAATCAAAATCAGTGAAGTCTATTCTAATCTAATCTAATGTAATCCAAGCAAATCTAATCTAACCCAATCCAATATAATCCAATCTAATCTAATCCTATCTAACAATTCAATCAAATGTAATCTAATCAAATCCAATTCATTTAAATCTGATCCAACCTAATCAAATCTAATATAACACATGTTAATGTAGTTTAATCCAATCTCATTCTATTTAACTCAATTTAGTTGAATCTAGTCTAATCACAATCAGTGTAATCTTCTCTAATCCACTCCAATCTAATTCAATCGATTGTAATCCATTTCTAATTTTAATTGATCCGTAATCAAATTAAATCCATTCTAATTGAATTGAATCTAATCTAACCCAATTTAATATGATTTAGTCTAATGTAATTCAGTTCAATCTAATCTAATCCACTTCAATCTTAATCAAACTCAATCTAATCCAATTTAATCCATGTTAATGTCATTCAATCCAATCCAATTCAGTCTATTGTAATCCAGTATAATGTAACACTATCCAATTGAATTAATTCAATTTAATATAAATGAGACTGAACAAAAGAAAAATATTCCAGTCTCGTTTTTTTTTACCATTCGCACAATGAATGTTAGAGCGATTCGTCCACAATTATACTTAAATTTCATTTTGTTGCCATTTAACATGCTGGGTCTGTGTTTTCAGATCCTGCAAGTTAATCTCTTTCTGCTTCATTATGCAAATGCTTTTCTGTTATATTTTCCACCTAATAATCACAGCACAGCTAATCAGAGGACAGCACCTGAGTGGATGCTCTCATGCATAAATTGGATCGTGTTTCTCAGAAGACTAAATTCTCCAGCGGCCGGAGCTGTTTATAATGATTCATATTCAAACCCAGCCGTGACTTTGTGTATCATTAATGAGTCCGAGGCTGTTAGGTATTTCGTTAAGCAGATCGTTTTTTTGGGGGGGCATGTGTTCACTTTTTAGGAACACTGAACGAATACTAACCCCATTCACTTCTACTCTTAAGTCTTCATGGCATGGATTCCACAAGGGTTGGAAACCTTCCATTAATATTCTGGACCATGCCGAGGTGATTGGACCATTTATCACATTCCTGCTGAGAATCTCTTTAAATTCCCCACACCATTGCATGAACATCTGAACCTTCTTCGTGTTACAGCAGAAAAAAAATTCTAAACACACTAGAATTGGACAGTGAAGGAGTGAAGGAATGAATACAAATATGAGACTTGTGTTGAAAGGAACACAATGCAATTTCATCTGGATTGTGCTTAATTGTACCCAACTTTACCATACAACAACACAATGACCCAAAGCGTACTTTTAGCCTCTGATAGCATTATTTAAAGAGCAAACAGTTGGATAGATTATTATTTAGCATGGAATGGATTTTTTTTTAGCATTAATTCATTTTAGAATGATGGAGACACGGCACGATCATCATTAGCTAAAATATCTGTGTCTTTGCTCTACAGACAGCATAAAAGACAAATTGGCTGAGTCATAGACAATATATTATTAAACGTGTCTGGTGTAAATCTTTTATATGTTCAGACGGCAAAACTGAATTTTTGAGTCTCGGGTTTTGAAGTTCAAAGCTTCCAAATATCGCCAAATATTCAGTGCTAACATTTCAACACAGTACGAGTCTTAACATTTCAGCCTTACCATTTTAACACCATGAGACATGAGTGGAATACCTCATTTATTATGAATGATGTGCACAAATATATTGGTGAAAAGTTATTTTTCAACCTTCAACTCTTTTTTTGTTTCCAACAAACCAATTTTAATAGTTGTCCATTCTTCAGTCTTGTCATCTTCTGTAACAAATGACAGCCAGAATCAAGACAGAATGTGGCGACCCCTAATGGGAGAAGCCGAAAGAAAGTTCATTGAGAATAACTTTTGTTATTGACTTTATTAACTTTTTACTTATTTTCCACCATAATTTGCAAATAAATTCTTAAAAAATCTGACAATGTGATTTTCTGGATTTTTCTTTCTCATTTTGTCTCTCATAGTTGAAAATTACAGGCCTTTTTCATCTTTTTAAGTGGGAGAACTTGCACAAGTGGTGGCCTGACTAAATACTTTTTTGCCTTTTTAACGCAACCCTTCCCATTTATCCGTCCTTGGGACCGGCACTAAAAGTGGCTGGTTCCCTGACCGGGGACCGAACCTGGGCTGCAGCGGTGAGAGCACCGCATCCAAACCACTAGACCACCAGGGAACCAACTGAAAATACTTCAGTAAAGTACTGATATGCAAAAAAGCTACTCAAGTACAGTAGCAAATTATATTTACTCTGTTACTGTCCACCACTTTTGGTCGCTCGCTGCTAGCTTTAATTAGAATTTTGTTCAACTTCAAGAGTTACATCTCATTTAAAGGACCTTTAGCAAATAGATGGGACTCATACATGGCCTAAGGCTTCTCTAATTTCCTTCAGCTATCTTTCCAACCAATCACTTAATCCTATTTTCTTTTTGTGTTGACTTGCTTTCTCATTTTTATTATGACCTGATTGTTTTTTTTGCAAATGTTTCCTGAAATATGTGTGTTTGTGGGTGTAACTAAAAATACAATAGCTATCGTGTACCATCAGGTAACTAGGGACAATTGTGGCAGTCAAAACAAAGACAATATTGAAGAGCAAGGTCAAGATGCAAGTAAAAAATTTGGGTCATCAACCAACAGTATCAACTAGAGCATTCATGGAACAAGTCAAGGACACCAGAAGACAAAAAATCTTCATGTGAGCTGTAGTTTGACATGTATATTAAATAGTGTTCCATATTTCTTGTATAAGTGCTCCTATGAATAATTTACAAAGACTTCTATTCATATTTAGATTGATAAATGAAGCCTATAGTTGAATTGTGTATGTTCGTGTGTGTGTGTGTGTGTGTGTGTGCGTGTGCGTGTGTGTGTGTGAGTGTGTGTGTGTGTGTGTGTGTGTTTGTGTGTGTGTTTGTGTGTGTGTGTGTTTGTGTTTTTTTGTGTGTGTGTTTGCCTTTGTAATAGCGGCATATGCCAAAGTTTTTTGTGTTCATCATGGGAAATAAGCTGTTTAGTGAAGTCAGGGTCAGCGCCATTTCTTCTTCCTAATCATTAAAAAAAAAGTGTACAAGGTGGCAGTGAGTGATGTATTTTCCTATTTTTTTGCTTTCCTTCATTATCTGATGCAGTCGGAATGCCTTTTCCGACCTTGAATGCAGTTTCTCTGAAAGGCTGTCACTCCGGAGGCAATGAAAGGACTGTTTTTTTCTTTACCTCTAATAACAAAAGCATGAGCAACACTGAAGACATGCAGTATTGAGTAAAAATCAGACACACACAAAAAAATGCCTGAATGGTTCAAATGAAACAGAACAGTTGACACATGCAATTATGCACAAAAAGTAGCTGAGGAGCTAACCTTTAACCTTTCCAACAGCTTCTCTTCTATTTAGTGGATTAACAAGACTAAAGTAAAAATGACTGCATTGAACTTATAATTTGAAATGTACTTGGGCTGTACAGTCCTCACCGAGGCATTCACGTGTGGGTGGAAAAGAAATGTTTTACACGAATACCTTGAAACCGTATTTGGACGTTTGTATAAAATTCTAGATTCTGCACTGCAGTAGACTGAGGAGCAATAAGCATTTCTAGTCTCCTCCATGCAATGAACTTATTTGCTCTTCTTTTATGTATTGTATAAAATTATTAACATATCAGTGATCCTTAATGAAATAAAAAAAATAGATAATGGTTTAGGTTGTATTTTCTCCCAAAAGAATGATCTCTTTAATATGTCTGTAGCTCATATCTCATAAGTGAAAACATCTTTGAGTATAGGAAAAATATATTAAATATTTTCTTATGAGAATATTAGAGAATATTACATTATAAAACCTATTCCTATTTTTTTTTCTTTTGGAATGTTATTTGCAGATAATCGCGTTTTCTGATCAAAACGTGTGAGCGAGAATTATATTAGTTATAAGTCAAGGAATGAAAAAAAAAGCTCAAAACAGCATGAGCCTCAGGTCCAAGGTATTCAAGAAATGTCCAGTGCTGCTCCTGATGCTGTGGAAGCAATTTTATCAAATTTATCAAAGAAAAAAACACCTGGATTTATTGACCAGCCGGTTCAGAATCATCTTCTCAGTGTTGAAGGCAAAATCTTCTCTATCTTTATGACCACCTACATGACAAAAAAATTGATATTTAGACCAAAATCACACATTCTATATGATTGCTTTTATAGCGTTTATCTTCCTTTTATCCATATGAGTCTTATAGCAGATCAAGAGCCAGGCATAACAAGATGGCAGAAGGGAGGTGGTGCAGGAAACTCCTCCACTATTCCCAGATGAGAATAACCTCCCTGGTGTATACCATATGTCACACACGTCCAAGCAAACATACAATCAAGCCATGACCCCAGTTTCTCTGCTATTCATTTCCAATGGCCTCTGCTTCAGAATGTATGTTATGGGTGTAGACTAATCCAGGAACTGTATGTGTATCTGAATGTCTTTAAAACAAATACATTTGTAGTCATGTTTAAGTTTTAACCTGTATTGAACAGCATTTTGAAAATATTTATACATAAAATACAATTGAGCATGAAAACAGGTTAGTTCTTATAGAATTTTTAGGCTGTCATAAGAGTTGAGGCCTTTTGCCTGCCCACTTTGCTATAAACACCAGATCAGTGTAGTGTTGCCATCATTTTTGACATTTTGCATGTTTCTCCACACACAATCTCAGAATCTCAAACCGCATGACCTTGGTCACCTATCTTATCAAGGCTCTTCTCTCCTGATTGCTCCCTTGACAAATTTCTGGATGTTCTAAACGTTTGCGATTTATAAACCATGGAGGTCACTGTGGGTTTGGGAGACTTCAGTGCAGGAGAAATATTTTGTGTAGCTCTTGTAGCTTGGCATTGATATGATATTTCATTGTTGTGATGCAATATTTCCTCTGTTGTTTGTCATTATGGGGTGTGGAGTGTAGATCAATGTGAAAAAATTTGAATTAAAAAAATTAGTAACATAAAATAACATAAAATGTGAAACGTAAAAATTTGGTTAGATGTACTACAGTATGAGTTTCGTAGAGTTGGAAAGAGTAATGAAATATTGTACTTAAGTAAATATTTCAAAAATTTAGTTACAGTGCCCTCCACAATTATTGGCACCCCTGTTTAAGATGTGGTTGTGGACTTCTAAAAATTCTCCTTTTTTTTAAAACAACATAGAACCCAAATGCAAAAAAAGAGAAAAATCCAACCTTTCATTTAAGTACATTACTTTGGTGGTAAAAAAATTACACATTTAGAAAAAAAAAAAAAACTTGAAATCATGTGTGCCACAATTATTGGCACCCCTGATGTTAATACTTTGTACAACCTCCTTTTGCCAACAAGACAGCACTTAATCTCCTCCTATAACATTTCACAAGATTGGAGAACACAGATTTTTGACCATTCTTCTTTGCACAATCTTTCTAGATCATCCAGTGTCCTGGGTCCTCTCTTATGCACTCTTCTCTTTAGCTCACCCTACAGGTTTTCGATTGGGTTGAGGTCCGGGGACTGAGATGGCCATGGGAGGACCTTGAGTTTGTGACTGCTGAACCACTTTTGTGTAGATTTTGCCACATGTTTTGAGTCATTATCCTGCTGAAAGACCCAATGACGACCCATCTTCAGCTTTCTGGCAGAGGCCATCAGGTTTTTATTTAAAATATCCTGGTACTTCAAAGCGTTCATAATGCCATGCACCCTAACAAGGTTCCCAGGGCCTTTGGAAGAGAAACAGGCCCACAGCATCACAGATCCTCCACCATACTTCACGGTGGGCATGAGGTGCTTTTCGGCATACTCATCTTTTGTTTTACGCCAGACCCACTTAGAGTGTTTGTTGCCAAAAAGCTCAATCTTAGTCTCATCTGACCAAAGCACACGATCCCAGTTGAAGTCCCAGTACCGCTTAGCAAACTCCAGACGTTTACGTTTGTGAGTGTTAGTGAGAAAAGGCTTTTTCCTTGCATGCCTCCCAAACAGCTTGTTGGCATGTAGAGAGCGTCTGATGGTTGTTTTGGAGACTCTGTGACCCCAAGATGCCACTCTTTGATGCAATTCTGTGACGGTGAGCTTGGGAAATTTTTTTACTTCTCTTACCATCCTCCTCACTGTGCGTTGTGGCAAGATAAACAAGATAAACTTGGGACCTCTTCCAGCCTTGTTTGTCACTGTTCCAGTTGTTTTAAACTTCTTAATGATTCCTCTGACTGTAGATACCGGCAAGTTAAGGCGAGTGGCTATTTTCTTGTAGCCATTGCCTGACTTATGAAGGTCGACACACATCTGCCTTACTTGAATGGTGTGTTCTCTTGTCTTTGCCATGTTGACAAATGGGTAAGAGAATTAGGCCTCTGTGTCACGTCATATTTATACCCCAGGGAAACAGGAAATCATGAATTACTAATTAAAAGTCCCTAGATACCCTGACCAACCTTAGCAACTACAGAAAAATATATTAAAAAAAAAAAAACAATTAAATTTTTCAGAGGAATTGTTAGGGGTGCCAATAATTGTGGCACACATGATTTCAAGTTTTTTTTTTTTTTCTAAATGTGTGATTTTTTTACCACCAAAGTAATGTACTTAAATGAAAGGTTGGATTTTTCTCTTTTTTTGCATTTGGGTTCTATGTTGTTTTAAAAAAAAGGAGAATTTTTAGAAGTCCACGACCACATCTTAAACAGGGGTGCCAATAATTGTGGAGGGCACTGTAAGTACAATACTTTAAACAAAACATAAATAAAAGTAAAATTACTCATTTAAAAAGTACACAAAATACTACTCAGTTACAGAAACACGAGTAAATGGGGGTCCAAAAGGACTTCTAAACATGCTGGCAAACGAAGGCAACACCAGTGTATCTACGATGTACAAAACAAATTCATCACATTGACAGAAAACAAATAGCAACAAAGAATAGGCATTAACATTCCACAACATTTTACATAATTTATAGATAATCAGATAAAAATCACATTGTGGTATTCTTGTAGTATCTATCTATCTATCTATCTATCTATCTATCTATCTATCTATCTATCTATCTATCTATCTATCTATCTATCTATCTCTCTCTCTCTCTTCTCTCTCTCTCTCTCTCTCTCTCTCTCTCTCTCTATATATATATATATATATACACATATTTATACATACATACATACACACAGACACACATATACCCATATACATACACACCCAGGTGCTGCTGTGTGTCATGTGAAGATGTGTGTGTGTGTGTGTGTGTGTGTGTGTGTGTGTGTGTGTGTGTGTGTGTGTGTGTGTGTGTGGTTTGATGGAGGGCCCTGTGGGAGTGAAAATGTTTTTCCGACACATGTAGCTCCTGTCAACAAAGAAAAGAGCGAGAGAAACAAATGCATCAGATGGGCACTGGAGCTTGAACAGAGCGGCCGATCTGACAGATGAAGAGGCTAACAGATGGAAAAGAGCGAAAAAAAAGAGGAAGTGTAAGGAGGAGGAAAAGCGGAGATAATAAGTAATTGTTTCTGAGGACATTCATTATAAATTTGAAGAGAGTGGAAAAGGATCATTATGATAGACAAACAAAAAGATGGCAAGAATAGACAAGAAGAAATGGGAAAAGTTGATGTATATTCTTATTTATAGTGATTACACCTGTGGACAATCCAGTGGTGTAAAGTATTTGATTAAATGTAGTTTGTTACTGTATTTAAATAATCACCAATGTGCCTCAATGTAAATGAGTAGTGCATCTCTGAGCCTGCATTCCATATGAGTCAAATACTCAAGAATATGCTTTGTATACGCCATGGCTGCTCATCAGGGATAAATACACATCGTTCACCTTAACTGTTGATTTCTGTAAAGCTGCTTTGAGACAATGTCTGTTGTGAAAAGCGCTATAGAAATAAACTTGACTTGACTATTAATAGTTTTTCAAGATACCCTTTAATGACTCAGATCAGCTCATCTTTATTGCAATCCTATTATTATTTCACATCTCCTTCCAATGTGAAGAAGTCATGTGATGTCACACCTACGCTACAATGAGATCACCGTTTCTCAGAAGTTTCCAGAGGCATGATCTTGATTATAAAGATAATTAACGCTTGTACTCAGTAAATTTCCACTCGGCAATTTTTCTATCGTAGAGGCCACATTTAAGTAAATCTCACACAGATACAATATATAGTCAATTATATGTGAACTGGGTTACCTGCTGCCATCATACATCAGCCTGACCCAGTTCATGTAAACACCAGTGATAATTCTGCTGTACATGCATTTGAGGTTGAGCTTAGCAGTTCTTTAATTCTGCTATATTAATGCTGGATAGACGAATCTAATAGACAGCCAAACACACATGCAACATTTCGCCGTTTCTCTTCTGTTATTTAGTCTAATTATAGAAAGCGTGTATCTTGTGTGTCTGATTTGTAGAGGCAAAAAGGCAAGGGGCCGTGGAGCAAGGCTGCAGCAAGCACATGACACCTCATTATTCTTGTTTGTGCCAAGGCAAAATGCACGAGCGACCCACTAATGCAGAAAAATGCACTCAGTACGCTTATTAGCCCTGCTGTAGGATACATACAACTATAGCCTTTATCATTACTATGTTTTCTTCTGTAGTCAAGAGTTCAATGTATGCTGGGTGCTTTAATGTACAAAAAATACATATAAAGGTGTACCGAATACATTTATTCGAAGCTGCTGTCCTTTTCCTGTAGCAGATATCTAAAAGTAATGATCAATCTTCTTATAATTCAGACTGACCTGTATAGGGACATGGAATACACTGTATTTGGAAAATAATCAGCTTTATCCTGGTAAGTCTGTTGGTCTAGTGGTTAGGATGCGGCGCTCTCACTGCAGCGGCCCGGGTTCGTTCCTTGGTCATGGAACTAACCCCAGCCACTCTTAGTGCCAGTCCCAAGCCTGGATAAATGGGGATCGTTGCGTTAGGAAGGGCATCCAGCGTAAAAACGTGTCAAATCAAACATGCGGATTATCTGCTGTGGCGACCCCTAATGGGAGAAGCCAAAAGAAAATCATCTTCATCCTGGAAAGTCTGCTTCTAATCAAACCTTTGTCACACTACAGTATATACCTTGAAGAGGGTAACCTTTCAACCTTGCATACTTAGTTCTGAGCACACAATCCGACTGGTTGAAAAGCAGTGCCCCAATGATGAAAAGAAGAGTAAACGTATGTTCTCAGTTGCTTTGAAACAACCAAACGTTCCACTGAAGCAGAGCAAGTGTTTTGGGGATTTATGAGTTAAATAAGGCAATCGTGATTAATAGGCTGCGCTACTGCAAGTGAGCCGAGCTGCTAGGATATTTATCACACACCACTCATCTTCCTTCTTAGTCAGTTCAGTACTTTAGTTACCTGCTGAGGCACCAAGAGCAACGCTATAAAACCTACTCATGGAGCCGAATCGCCTTTACCAGTGTAAACATGCTCGGTGCTCAGTGTCTATTAAGATTCATTTCCGCTGTGTGACAAATGAGAGGCTGAGCGTCTGCACGTGAACAAGCCCAAGTAAACATATCGATCTTGTTCGCTTTCAAGAAAATGAATTCCGAAGTGTTGCTGACGTGCTTATAAGACAGTACTGTATATATGTTTGCTTTGAATGTGCTTCTTGACCTGCATTTTTTCATCTATTCATTCATCGGCAGGAAGCTTTTCACAAGGTTCGCACAAGAGTTTAGTTTTTTCTCTAAAAAGACAAACAAAAAAAACAAAAAGAAACACAAAATTCAAAAATAAAGCTAAACCTGGAGTTGTGTATTTTTTGGAGCATTGTGTTGTCAAGTTTCGAGTGAAATATTGTGTCAGGTGAATAAGGTCAGGTGCTACTGCACAACCAATTTACACAATGGCTCTTTTGGCTTGTGGCCAGATTATCAGAGCAGAACATAAAATATATTAAGAGCTAAACTAATAATATTTGAAAAATGTACATAGACAACGACTAGACAATTTAAGAGTGCCATCTTAAAACCTAAATAGTTTTATATTCAATTCTGTTCAGGGAATTTTTAAAATTTGCATAGAAATATAAAGCAGAAATAATCTCAATATAGAATGTAGGTATAGAATATAGAATCTACTAATCTAATACATATAAAAAATTAGTTTGGATTTGACAAAAAATGTGTTGGAAACTTAGCAAACTTTAATTAAGGTTCTCTGCTTTGATCAACATAAAGACCTTAGTGCAATGCTTTTACATTTTTTGCTCATCATGTAAACAAAAATGTCAATTTAATCAATAACGTTCATCATCCATACAGCAAAGCATGGTGGTGGTAGCATCATGTTTCCCTTTTTCTCTTGGTTGCTTCTCTGAAGTTCTTCTTACCATGCCATTAAAACTTTGGTGGACATTTCTCCTCAGGCAGGGTCAAAGGTATACCAAGTCTGGGCTGATCTTGCAAAATACAAAAAGTAGGCTGACATGTAGTAGTGTAGTACCAATGTGGTGTGTGTGTGTGCTGCTGTGTAAATCATCTAAAACAACTCCTTTGATTTGTGTTGGACAACATCATTACCAAGGTAATCAGCCTTGTGGCTGTGACGATGCCGTATTTTGAGACGCTATCACCATCAAGCTGGTCACACGAAGCAAAAAATCAATTCCTCATTTTCCATGTACAAGCAATCCATCATGTATTTTTGACCTCCACTTTTCTGTAATATTCTGCCATGCTCTCTATCGACTAATGTAAATGGTGTGCTATTGTACCCTAAGGGCTTGACACCTGCAGACCTCGGCTTTTCATTATAAGCAACGAGAAAAAAAAGGTCAATAAAAAAAATTACGCTCCACGTATTAGGAAAACGTACAGTCTCTTCGTTATACATGGCCTGTAATTATCATGACGTTCTCACCTATATACCTTTTAATATAGTTTATGTACAACCCCGATTCCAAAATATTTGAGACACTGTGTAAAATGTAAAAAAAAAAAAAATGCAATGATCTGAAAATCTCATAAACCTATATTTTATTGACAATGGAAAACATAGAAACAAATGTTTAAACTTAGGAAATGTACCATCTCAATGAGATTTATAAGGATATTTTGAATTGAATGGCTGAAACAAGTTTTTTTTTTAAGTTGTGACAGGGGGGCATGTGGACGCTGCACCACTGCACTCTTCATGGGTCTTCTTTGTCATATTTTCCACAATAAATTTTTCATAATGTCATTTTTTTTTTTGGCCTAAATACTTGGCATTCATTTGGTCTGTTTGTTGTTTTATACGTTTTTTCCCTTGGTCCCAACACATTTAAGTGGTAAAAAATGTCATGTGTAACCAGTCTTCTCTCTGCCTTATGTTTCTTAACTAATAAAATCAGAAAGTAATCAATCATCTATATTTGGGGTGATTTGCCTTTTATTCTGATGCAATAAAAACAATAGCAGTCTTTAAAACTGTTTTAAAATCTGTGAGTTCACTCTTATTAAATCTTTCTATTTAGATACGAATCAGGTAGGGCTGGATATGAACAAAAATATATGAGAAAAAAAAGCATGATCACATTGCTGTTAAAAAAGATATAGAGTTCACCTTATGATGTGTGAAAAAATAGGGGGATAAAAAGAGCACATGATTTCATCAAGGATAAAAAAAACTAAATATATTATATTTGTGGCATTTGGCAGACGCCCTTATCCAGAGCGCCTTACATTTGTCTCATTCGTACAACTTAACAGTGTAGCGGTTAGGGGCCTTAATCAGGGCCCCAGAAGCAGGGGCTTGGTGATGCTGGTATTTGAAGTCATGACATTCTGATCCAAAGTCCAATGCCTTAACCTCTAAGGTACCACTCCCCCAAAATGCTGATTACATTGGGCCATCATAAGTAAGTAAGAAAATACATTTTTGGGAATAATGATGTTATATAAAGATGGAATAATAATAATTTATTTGAAAGTATGGATGAAATGAATCACAGCATGGCATTCCTTTCCAAATCAGATCAGGTAGAGAAAGGGGTGGATCTAAGCAGGAAGCCTACAGACCATGGAAATTGAATGGAAAACACAAATTAACATGGAAATATCAGGTGCAACATTTTGCCTAATTCCACATAATAATACAATAAACTAAATGTACTATTCACACCTGTTATTCACACAATTGCTCCTTTTTATTATCCTTACAATTACAATTATCCTTTTTTATTCAACTGCACATTAGATGGTTAGGGGCCAACACTGGCAGCTGGTGGTGCTGGGATTTGAACTCACAACCTTCTGATTAGAAATCCAAAACTAAGCTAATACTTCCTCAGAGGATTGGCTGCAAAAGCAGAAAGAAAGAAACATATACAGAAGGGGGTTTATATTCTTTTTAAATACAGTGTATCTGCATTATATATAAACCAGGACATGGTTCTTCCCAGGTGTGGCCCATGTCTTTTCAAAATTTCTCTGTCAAAATTTTCAAAACCCACTGAAACTCCATGGCAATTTATTTTCAGTCGTTGTTTAGAAGTGATTATGAAGTTTTAAAAGCATTTCTAGCTTACTATAGAAATTGTATTCCCATTACTCATGCAGTTTTGTCAGTACGTTGGTCTTGGTTGTCTTGTCCACATAAATTTCCATTATCTTAACGACTCCAGCCTCTGCTCCTACATCCATCACGCGTTATAGCGTTTTTTTTTTTCTTTGTTTTTACTGCTTTCAGCACTTTTTCTGTACTGTCATAATCAATGATGTTTATTTTTATGCTGCTTAGATTTTGTCCCCCATTAAACTCTGTATTAGCCTTTAATATTGGAGAAGAATTCAGCCACTAAAAGAGCTACAGCATTCCTCTTCAAATCCTCAAGATACTTGATCAGTCAAGATCATGTTCGAGGTGCAACGTTTACTTCCCTGTTTCGAGGATTTGGGCTGTATAATATAGCAACTAGTTTAGCACAATACAAAACTATAAATCAACATCTACTTGCTTCATATGTTGCATATTTTTTTTATTTTGTATTTCTAGCACATTTGCTTCCAGTGTGCATTATTTTCTCTTAACAAATAACTTTTTAAAATAATATTTAAATAAATATTTAAGATTTAATTTTTTCCTACCAAAATCAACATCAGTACCAACAAGCATAAACAAATAATGATATGAGATTTTTTAGAGTCTGTGTACATGTTGTACATTTATTTGTTTTAAAAACAAATAAATTAATATGTTTAAAAACTGTTTTTTGTGGACGTTTCTTTGTAGGAAAAGACCACCAATGAAATTCACTTCCAGATTAGGATTGTTAGATCATTGTCATGTAATCATAATTGACATTGTAAAATTTTAATTACTACATTATTTCTACATTTTCTCCTTTTTTTTATATCAAATTAAAAAAGAATGAGGGTGTTGTAATTCACATTTTGTTTTTCACATTTAAGTTTTTGTTGTAAATAATAATTAAAAAAAATAGTTAAATCCAACATACAATTATCTGATTTTAGCACAGACTGTTGATTTTTTTATATAATTTGAAGATTATTAGATTATATTATAAATAGCTGCAACACCACCTCCTCTGACATTTAGACAGGGCTGGTGTATCTAACTATAACCAAGGAGGACTAATTTAATGCTATATATTCATTCATTTTAATCCATGTTTCTGTCAAACACAGATAATGAAACTCCTGATCAGTAATCATTTCATATTTAGTCAGCGCTTTTACCATGAGAGATCTAATATTCAACAATTCAATCTTCAGAACAGAGGTGCTGGCTGTGCATTTAGTCTTATTTAGATTAGATTAGATTAGATTAGATTCAATTTTATTGTCATTTTGCAAGGTACATGTATAGAGCCAGTGAAATGCAGTATTTGCACATCCGGCCTTGTCTGGAAGCTAGGGTCAGAGCACAGTGTCAGCCATGGTACAGCGCCACTGGAGCTAATAAGGTTAAGTGCCTTGCTCAAGGGCTCAACAGTGGCAGCTTGGCAGTGCTGGGACTTGAACCCTAGACCTTATAAACAGTAACCCAGAGCCTTGATTTATAATTATATATAATATATCTTCTTCTTCTTCTTCTTCTTCTTCTTCTTTCGGCTGTTCCCATTAGGGGTCGCCACAGCGGATCATCTGTCTCCATACCACCCTGTCCCCTACATCTGCCTCTTTTACACCAACTACCTGCATGTCTTCCCTCACCACATCCATGAACCTCCTCTTTGGCCTTCCTCTTTTCCTCCTACCTGGTGGCTCCATCCTCAGCATTCTTCTACCAATATAATTCATGTCCCTCCTCTGCACATGTCCAAACCATCTTAATCTCGCCTTCCTCACCTTGTCACCAAAACATCCTACATGCGCTGTCCCTCTAATAAACTCATTTCTGATCTTATCCATCCTCGTCACTCCCAACGAAAACCTCAACATCTTCAGCTCTGCTACCTCCAGTTCCGCCTCCTGTCTTTTACTCAATGCCACTGTCTCTAATCTATACAACATCGCAGGTCTCACCACAGACCTATAAACTTTCCCTTTCATTTTTGCAGATACCCTACTATCACAAATCACTCCTGTCACTCTTCTCCACCCACTCCACCCTGCCTGCACTCTTTTCTTCACTTCTCTAACACACTCTCCATTACTTTGCACTGTTGACCCCAGGTACCTGAATTCCTCCACCTTCTCCAGCTCTTCTCCCTGCAACCGCACAACTCCACTGCCCTTCCTCTCATTCACACACATGTACTCTGTCTTACTCCTACTGAGTTTCATTCCTTCTCTCCAGCGCATATCTCCACCTCTCCAGGCTCTTCTCAACCTGCTCCCTACTCTCACAACAAATCACAATATCATCCGCAAACATCATAGTCCAGGGAGACTCCTGTCTGACCTCGTCCGTCAACCTGTCCATCACCACTGCAAACAGGAAGGGGCTCAGGGCCGATCCTTGATGCAGTCCAACCTTCACCCTGAACCAGTCTGTCGTTCCTACTGCACACTTCACTGCCGTCACACTGTCCTCATACATGTCCTGCACCACCCTGCACAAACTTCTCTGACACACCTGAATTCCTCATACAATACCACAACTCCTCTCTTGGCACCCTGTCATACGCCTTCTCTAAATCCACAAATACACAATGCAATTCCTTCTGTCCTTCTCTATACTTCTCCATCAACATTCTTAAAGCAAATAAGGCATCTGTGGTGCTCTTCCTCGGCATGAAACCATACTGTTGCTCACAGATAGTCACCTCTTCTCTCAGCCTGGCTTCCACTACTCTTTCCCATAACTTCATGGTGTGACTGATCAACTTAATTCCCCTGTAGTTACTGCAAGACTGCACATCTCCTTTATGCTTAAAGATCGGTACCAGCACACTTCTTCTCCATTCCTCAGGCATCTTCTCACCTTCCAAAATCCTGTTAAACAATCTGGTCAAAAACTCCACTGCCATCTCTCCTAAACATCTCCACGCTTCTACCGGTATGTCATCTGGTCCAACCGACTTTCCACTCTTCATCCTCTTAATCGCTGCTCTCACTTCCTCCTTACTAATCCTATCCACTTCCTGCTTCACCAACTCCACATCATCCAACCTTCTCTCTCTCTGATTTTCCTCATTCATCAGCTGCTCAAAATACTCCCTCCACCTTCTCAACACACTCTCCTCACTAGTCAACACATTTCCCTTTCCATCCTTTACTGCTCTAACTTGCAGTACATCCTTCCCAGCTCGGTCCCTCTGCCTGGCCAATCGGTACAAATCCTTTTCTCCTTCCTTAGTGTCCAACCTCTCATACAGCTCCTCATATGCCTTTTCCTTGGCTTTCGCCACATCCCTTTTAACCTGCTGCCGCATCTCCTTGTACTCCTGCCTACTTTTCTCATCACTCTGTCTGTCCCACTTCTGTTTTGCCAACCTCTTCCTCCTTATGCTCTCCTGCACTTCCTCATTCCACCACCACGTCTCCTTGTCTTGCTTTCTATTTCCAGATGTTACACCAAGTACTTTTCTAGCTGCCTCCCTCATCACTCCTGCAGTAGTTGCCCAATCATCCAACACCTCCTTAACACCACTGAGCCTCTGTCTGACCTCTTCCCTGAACCTCACACTACACTCTTCCTCCTTCAGTTTCCACCATCTTATTCTTCTTTCAGTCCTCACTCTCCTCCTCTTCTTCTTCGCCTCCAAAACCATCCTACAGACCACCATCCGATGCTGTCTAGCTACACTGTCCCCTGCCAACACCTTACAGTCGCCAATCTCCTTCAGGTTGCATCTCCTGCATAGCACATAGTCCACCTGTGTGCACCTTCCTCCACTCTTATACGTCACCTTATGATCCTCCTTCTTCTTAAAATAAGTGTTCACCACTGCCATTTCCATCCTTTTAGCAAAATCCACCACCATCTGCCCTTCCACATTCCTCTCCTTAAAACCATACCTACCCATCACCTCCTCATCACCTCTGTTCCCTTCACCTACATGCCCATTAAAGTCTGCCCCAATCACCAATCGTTCTTTCCGAGGTACACCATCTACCACTTCATCTAATTCACTACAGAATCTTTCCTTCTCCTCCATCTCACAGCCAACTTGTGGAGCATAGGCAATGATGACATTTATCATCATCCCTTCAACTTCCACCTTCACGATCATCACCCTATCAGAAACTCTCTTCACCTCCACTACACTCTTACTGTACTCTTCCTTCAGAATCACCCCTACACCATTTGTCTTTCCATCCACACCATGATAAAACAGTTTAAATCCACCTCCAATGTTCCTGGCCTTACTCCCTTTCCACTTGGTCTCCTGAACACACAGCATATCTACCTTTCTCCTCTCCATCATATCAGCTACCTCTCTCCCTTTACCCGTCATAGTACCAACATTTAAAGTACCAACCCGAACCTCCACTCTCCTACACTGCTCCTTTCCCTGCCGCCTCTGTAGACGTCTTCCTCCTCTCCTTCTCCTCCTTCGGCCAACAGTAGCCCAATTTCCACCGGTACCCAGTCGACTAACGATACCTGTGGCGGTCGTTGTTAACCCGGGCCTCGACCGATCCGGTATGAAATTCTCATTTGTGATCCGCATATTTGATTTGGCACATGTTTTACGCTGGATGCCCTTCCTAACGCAACCCTCCCCATTTACCCGGGCTTGGGACCGGCACTAAGAGTGCACTGGCTTGTGCATCCATAATGGCTGGGTTAATTATATAATATATATATATATTTTATTTCATTTGATGTTAATCGAGTTACTTTAACATTCTGTGAATTTAGTTTTTGCTCAGGAGACAGACGTGGACCTGGAGTGACGACTCAGTGCAGCTAGCAGACAGTTGGTTTATCCTGTTAGTCTGCTCCCTGGCCTTGGCTCTGGATAGTTACTAGTTACCTAGTCCTGTACTTAGACTATGACCTATACTACAAAAAATGAGACAGCACCTTCTTGAGTGGGCTAAATACCATCCTGCCCAATCAGGCCAGCTTTGCGTATATCATTAGCTTCTATGTCAAAGATCTTAAGATCTTAATCTTGGAGAACCTATGTTTTCCTAAAAACCTAAGCTGACCTGCTTTGTTCGATGCACCCAGTATACATCTAACCTGTGCTGCTGGTGCCCCTGAAGGGCTAGCTAATTTTATTTGCCTCAGAATAGAGTCTCCTAAGTTCAGAACAGAATGTTCAGATCAATAAACGTTCTTTTTACTTGCCAAGCATGCATTTGTCTTTGTCAATAACATCAAATTAATGACACATGCATCAAACTAAGGACACATTTGCAGCAGGACAGTTGAAAATCTATAATTTCAGAGCAGGTGCCTCTTTCTTTTTTTAAAGATCACTTTTTAAAACCAGCAATTAAACAAACATAAAAAAGAAGGTCTTTCTCAGATCTATACAAAGTGAACCAAACAAACTCAATGAACACTGGTGGTGTCTTAAACCACCTCCGCCTCAGTGTTACTGCATGCACCATTACCCTTGCTTGCATATGTGAATGACAGTAAATAAACTGGTGGCTCTGCAAGGACAGATGGCTGTAAGGGTGTCAGGTCACAAGGCCATGCGTGTTTAATGAGCACGATATCCAGCGCCATACGGAGGAACGAACGAGGTTGAAAATACAAGTCTGTAGGGCTATAGGGAAAGGGAAAGCATAGCATGATATCATGAATTGGGTATCGTAGTTCATGCTTCATCTGATGACAGCTGGTTTGGGAAGACTCTGATGAAGGTCCGGTCAGAAGGGGGTCGATTATATCTGCAGGGTGTGTGTCTGAGGCACCACAGGGGGCAGAGGTTAACCCTGTGCTTTTGTGTGGATCCACCTGCACACCAGACCCTTTCTGTCCTGTACATCAAAATCACACTGAGGGTAGTTTATGTGTGCATGTGTGTGTGACAAAGGGGGAATGTTGTTGGGGACAAAATGCCACACATTTAATAGTTTTGTGTGTCTTGTGTAGACATCATTTGGAAAATGTTATTTTAAGCATTTATTCAAATAATAAAAAATTACAAGAGTAATAATATTCCTGTATTTGGATTCAGGTGAAATGAAATGTCCTCAGAATCTAGTTATACAGACATGTGTGTTCGTGTGGTAAAAGGTGACAGAATGTCTCGCTAGCCACGATTTGCTACGTTAGTTACGCCATCTGTCCTCTCATTACTATTCAGCCATGTTTAATAATATAATTCTGTTTCATATAGCCCACATTTATTTCTTAGGTCTGTATCAAGGTCTCGCTTGTATTCAACACGATCTCTGCTGCGGGCCTTGCCTCACCTGGAGGACTTTTAGGTGAACGTTCCCATTAAACCTCCTACATTGATTATTTGACCTTTTTTTGAATGAGCAGAAAGCACTCAGAAGCACGAGTGGGTTCTTAAAAGCAGCCGCCTTCTGATTAATAGCTCTCTAGCCTCGCTGACTTGGCACACTTTTTACTGTTTATGTGAACAGCACTACAACCAGGAAACATTATCAGCTTCCATTTGGCGATGAGAAAAAAAATACAAACAAATTCATTTAAGTGGTGCAAAAAAGGTGCATTTATTACGAGTGGTATTTAGAGCCAGACAAATTGATTTGAAGAGATATTAAATTATAGTTTATTTTTGTTGTGCTCTACTTTCGAACATTTGTCTTCTACAAGCCTTGTGTTCTTTAGCAATACGTATAAAATATACCAGACAATCTGATCAACTTTATGTGCATTGCTGTCGAATACTTAGACAGATTAGACAGAATTGCATAAATGCATTAATTTTAACACCTGATCAAAAGATTCATATGTGCTTTTTTTTAACATCGAACTCCACATTTAGTCCTCATTTACATTTATAATACATTTTACTATTCTGGGAAGATGTTCCACTAGATCTTGGAGAGTGCTTGTGGAGATTTGTGCTCAATCAGCCACAAGTAATGAAATTAAAAGTAATTAAAAAGTCCTGAAAATGTACTGATGTGGGTGAGGTACCAAAGCCTGGTGTGCAATCAGCATTCACATTAATCCAAAAGGGGTTTATTAGGGTTGAGGTCAGAGCTCTAGATCTTCCATTCCAACCCATGTAAAGCATATATTCAAGGAGTTTGCTTTGTGCACAAAGGCATTGCAATGCTGGAACTGGTTTGGATCTTCTAGTTCAAGTGGAGGTGAAATGTAAAGCTAAGCATTCAAAGACATCCTATAGAGTTGTGTGTCTCCAACTTTGTGATACATTTTGGGCAAAAACCATATATGGCTGGAAAATCTAGGTGTCCCATTATGTTTGTTCGGTGTATACAGAAATATAGAACCATAGAAAATACACGCATCTGTAGGAAATGTAACATTTACAGGTGTAACATCAAATGTAACATTCATGTAACATTCCCAATTGTTTTCACTTTTAAATGTAAGCTACTGTATGAAAGGAACGGAAATTTCTTTGGTTTAATGGTTCAGTAAATTTACCCAAAGATTTGCCATCTGTGTTGTAAATTCTGTCTAAGTTCATTACATCAGCTCAGCATGTGGCGGAGAAAAATCAGGTCCCTGTGGACATCTCACCCTTTAACCTTCCTCTCTTCCAGCATACACATCATCTCCATGCCAAACGCCAACATTGGAACATCACCAAACACCTGAACCATGTACATGCTGGTGCCAGCATATTAATGGTGTTGTAAAATGCCAGTGTAAGACACACACAAAGAATCACCAAAAAAAAAAAAAAAAACAAAGATGGAAGATGTCAGGAGAAAGTGACATATGGAGGCTTTGTTGATAACTGGAGATGAGTGTGTGTATATCTTAACCGAAGTACAATTTAAATGAACGTGCCACGTCTTCAGCTACAGAAAGAACAAGACAGAGAGATGGAAGGGAATAGAAAGGAGGAAAATAAATGAAGCTCTTTTCATAAACAAGTTTCTCATTTTCACTTCTCATTTGTTTATTCTCTGCTTTTTTTTTTTAATAGGGCTGAAAAGGAGCGGTCAGAGCAGGTAATCTGTCACCTGAATGTCCCATCCCTCTTCCAAAACATGTTAGAAAAGAATTAGACAGCCTTCATACTTTTCAACAAAACTGATGAAAAAGATTTGCATGAACTCTCTATACCCTGACTCAAAACGTGTATCACAACCAGCGAATATCATGTGTGTTTGGCCTTAAAAACATGACAAAAAACACTTTACATTCCTAGTTTTTTATCCATGTTTTCACAGGTGCACACTGTATAGAGTGTTGAAAGTTACAGTACAAAATAGACATCATTCAAGTCAATTCCTCTGTATTCCCTTTATACGCTGGAACAATACCAGGCCGAAATTGTTTGGAAAATGATTTACAAAAATATCTTCTTTTCTGTAATATCAGAATGTATTATATTCTATCATATTTTCATTGCAGTGGCTGTGAAGACCCTCAATGATTCTGCATTCAACTGCTAAAAAATGGGAAGTTGGATTTCAGAATTCTGTATTATTTTGTCCTCTGTGTGTGTTTCAACTTATTTTAGCAAATTTGTCTTTTGTTAGTATACAAAAATTAAGTGAAGAAAGGAAGTAAGGCATTTTACATTCACAATACAAGCACATAATCCACCAGGAGGTAACTTGGTTGCAGAATGAAAACCAGAAATAGGACCAGAACAGTACAGGGTCTAGTGATATTTTTTCCATGTCAAAGATAATAAATCCATATTAATAAACATATGTTAATTTTACATTAGATGTCTTGATTGTTTGACTGTAAAAAAAAGGGCAAATTTGCTCACTGCTCCTGTGATGATTCACTATACATATCATAAAAAAAGCTTTATTTAATTATAAATTGTACTTAAACTCTAGTCTGTTCATACTGATAAAAGACAACAGTGCAGGACGTCTGGTTAATGCCAAAATTATGTTATATTTTTCTTGTTTGGTGTCTCTCGCTGTCTTCCCGTGTTGTAGGTTTATGCTGTTTCTGGTTTTGTGTTTTGTCCATTGTGTAATTTAATTAACTGTATCAATTAATTTCACTTGCAATATAATGGACTGCTTTTGACTGCTCTCTGATTTGAGAAAAAAGTATTATAAAATCTTATTATTGTAATATGCTGCTTTCAAATCTACAAAAAAAGCCTCAGAAAATCTATTACCTGTGTTTTGGCAGCATTAGTATCACAGTCGTCATGCTCATGAATAGGAACCATGCGCATAACGCTAATGTGCAGATAATAATATTGACTATGAATATGATTTCAGATTCCTGAAAAAATATGGATGAGCTTCAACAACGGAAAAAGGATTAGCATAGATGCAGGGGGATTACTTTTGTACTTTAAAGGGATTTTAAGTGTTTCTAAGTCTCGAGAGGCAATTTCCACTCCGAATAATGGTAAGCGCTTACCCAGTCAAGATGTTTGTGTGTTTAAATAATTAAGCTTAGCGTTATAATCAGCCTGAAATGGAAAAAAGGATACAGGAAAAAAGGATCGCATCATGTGAATTTGCAATAGGCTGGAGTTCCTGTATGTTGAATGGTTAAAAGATACTGAAAATGAAAAAAAAACAAAAAACAAAAAAACAATGATTTAAGAATGAGGGCATTTATAATAACTATGTAACTTGCATTGCAATTAACTGGATTTTTATGAAAAAAGCAACACAACTGATCAGAACTGAAAAAATCAACCATCCTGTGTTATAACTGAGGACTGAAAGCAAAATTATGGCAATAACATAAACACAAATGACTTTTGAAAGCATATGACAGGATGACAGGTGGTGTTAATTCAAGCCCATTTAGGATTCAGCTCAATTCTTGCAATATGATCAGGTTGCTGTACGATGTGTCTTCTTGGAAGGCATAATTCTCCATTAGATAAAATATGAGAATATAATCAGACGTCTTATGCATATACCATCTGTTCACTGGACCGCTGTGGCATGAATTATCAAAACAGCTCTTCTTTGACTCTAGCAATGTGTTTTTCTGTCTGAGAAAAGAAAGAGAGGCGGTATTATGGACACTACTTTTAATGCAGAAAATCCTAATTAATCTTAGAAGAAAAACTTTCCAACTTTTTTAATGTGTCAATTTGGAGATTGTTACGTGTCTGCTATTTTTTTTTCTACTGCTCTCCCCCCCCCCCCCCCCCCTTTTTTTTCCTCAGCACTTTACCGGCTATAGGTGGAGCTACCGGGTAATTGGAATGGAGGAGAAAAAGGACCAATGATGAGCAAGAGCTGACCAGAGGAGGCGGAGCCCTCCATTTAAAAGCAGCTCCGGAAGTCCCCGTAGGGGGAGGAAAGAAGGAGAGAGCATGTTGTTTGCTAGTTGTTTGCTAGTTGTTTTGGTTATCCTAGCTCACCTGGTTTAGGAACAGGTAAGAATGTGCGCGCACCTACATTCCACCACGTAGGTTTTTCTATTGTTTAGACACCCTAGTTAGAGGGCAGGTGCCACCCACTGTATTTTTTTGTAGCTTAGCCTAGAGTAGTCAGCTAGACTGTTCCTGTCTATTAGTTAGGTTAAGCTTCCCAAAATACAGCCTAGAGTACCCCCTTTTGTTGTGTTCATTTCTTTGGCACTGTCCATGTTCTTTTGCCAGTGTGAGTCTAGTCTTCTTGACTCTGTAATGCACGCTTGGGATTTGAGTATTACCTTACTGCACGTGTCCATTAAACAATAACTACTCTAAACTCTGGTCCTGCTTTTTGTTCAAACGGCCCGTAACATCTAACTGGTTATTGTTCCACACTCCCCTAGGCCTAGCCAAGGCGGGAACGTAACAGAGATGATGAAGAAAATGTATATGATTGATGTTGCATATAAAACTGGTTTGATGGCGCATACTGTCAAGTGGCTGGACCAGAAAGTAAAAAATAATATTAATAATTTAAAAAAGTAAGAATGAAAAAATAATGATGCCATCTTTCAAAGGCAATTAGCAATTCCAAAATATTCTGGGTTTGTTCTGTAATTACCAACATATTACAACCAGGCATAACCTATTGGCCACCAATCAGGCTTAACATTATGGCCACCTGCCTAATATTGTGTTGGCCCCCCTTTTGCTCCCAGAACAGTCCTGTTCCATCGAGCATTAACAGCATGAACTTCTTCAGCAATTTGAGCTACAGGAGCTCGTCTGTTGGATCGGACCACACAGGTCAGCATTCGCTCCCCACTTGCATCAATGATTCTCGGCTGCTCATGACCCTGTCACCGGTTCACCACTGTTCCTTCCCTTGGAGCACTTTTGATAGATACTGACCACTGCAGACCAGGAACACAAGAGCCGCACATTTAGAGAGCTGCAATTTAGGAAATGCTTTGACCCAGTTGTCTAGCAAGTCAAGTCAAGTCAAGTCAAGAAGCTTTTGTTGTCATTTTAACCATATATATGTTTTTTTATTCCTGTATCTAGCACGTCAACTTTGAGGACAAAATGTTCACTTGCTGCCTGATAAATCCCACCCACTAACAGGTGCCATGCTGAAGAAATATTGCTATTTACTCACTGGTCATAATGTTATAATGTCATAATGTTATGCCTGGTTGATGTACTACAGTATATAGAAAACTATTACCGTCAAACATTTCTTAATTTCTTCAAGCTGCCATTGATAAGCAGAGCTTTCCTTCATTTAAAATAGTGCTCATGGTCATGTGACTCAAGATCTTAAGAGATTAGTGCAGAATTGACTTTGTGCAAGGACACCAAAGTCAGATAACAAAATTTATCTTCGACATTGATTTGTTTTTTAACCTCTGTCTGTTGTAAACATTATTTGTTTGGTACGTCTGCCATTAGAAAGTACTTTTACCGAATACCAACCCCGAAGCCACAAAGGCATGTACAGTCCTCTGGCCAGATTAGGCCAATCCAATTAAAGCTACCGAGAGCTATCCTTCTCATCTGGTTTAGATTGAAGGAATGGTGTCCCATTTTCTCTGAGGGGCTATTTATATTGGATTGGCTAGTTTTAGGATCATCTAAATGAAATGCTACAGTGAATGTCATTCTGATTTTTATTCATATAACTCTAAGATAAATGACTTGCGTAAGGAAATTGAAACGAGCAAAACTATTTCTATAACTACTAAGGGTCATGTTCAAATTAATACCCATTTCAAACACAAAAGCATTTGTGTGCCTGCAGTTTCACCCAGAAGAATTAAGTAGAAATTTTAGGTAAAGCGTTTTTTTTTCCCACACGCTCGATTAGCTGGACGTATTGCATCGGTCGCTGCTATTGTTTTGAATGAGATCTTCATGGTTGCGTAATTAACTTTCAAAGCTTGACATGAAAATTTATTTAAAAAGTACTAGCCCAGGGGTTTCTGGTAAAAAGCCAATCAGCTGGAGGTTTAGAGGTAATCAGTAGTTAATTCGCCTCATGTAACTAAATCTGGTAGACAAAAACTGCCTGTCACTCTGGCTTATAAAGCAATTTCTGACAAAAAAAAACACATAGTAGTTTGAATTGCAATTAAATTTGTTGAGAAATTGTACTGGAAATTCTCAATATATCAAAAAAAAGCATGTGAAATATAAATGAAATCAAGTAAATTCAATCATTTGAATCACTGAATTAAGTGAATTTATCGTCTTCTTCTTTCGGCTTCTCCCATTAGGGGTCGCCACAGCGGATCATCCGTCTCCATACCCCCCTGTCCTCTACATCTGCCTCTTTCAACCCAACTACCTGCATGTCTTCCCTCACCACATCCATAAACCTCCTCCTTGTTCTTCCTCTTTTCCTCCTTCCTGGTGGCTCCATTCTCAGCATTCTCCTACTGATTTACCCTATGTCCCTCCTCTACACATATCCAAACCATCTCAATCTCACCACCCTCACCGTGTCTCCAAAACGTCCTACAGAAGACAAAGCAAGGGTGGCGAGATTGAGATGGTTTGGACATGTTCAGAGGAGGGACATGGGGTATATCTGTAGAAGTAAGTACATTTATTTATATTTTGGAATATTAAACATAAAGCATAGAATTAAACACAAATTATCCTGAAGTCTAGAGGGTTTGATGCAATGACTGATCTATAGCTCTTGGGAAAAGGACAAATACTGGTGTCAGGGGTCAGGCATAATTTTTAGCCGCTTGAGGTGAACAGGTTGTAAAAAATAGGCAGATTTTGTCCTATAATCGTTCCTGTTGATCCGCTGAAGTGTTGTAGAACCGAAACGTTTAAAATCTGATATCATGTATTCCTGTAAACGTGCTATCAGTATGTTTTCATGAATGAGTTCATACATCATCTTGTCATCTCATTTTTTATTCCCTTTGATTCCTGAAGCTGGTTCGACATAAGCGGTATTTTGTATTTTTTCTCTCCACTCACCCCTCTTGCTCGACTCCTTGTCACTGTCCAATTCGCCTATAATCTTTACAGCGCAGACCAGAAATTACAAACATACAACAGGGGAAACTCATTACAGTTCCTGATTGATCTACTACTGATGTTGTCTTCTGATATATATAGAGGCCAATTTTCTTGACACATTTAAGAAAAGCCTTTAATTTATCACCAAATCTCTGGAGTACAAAGAGGCTAATGCACACTAACAAGCTAGCATTGTGCATTGAAACATATCTTCGTAGAAATGCTCCCAGGATGTGGGTATGCCAAAAGAATTTAGTATTTATATAGGGCAGCTATGGACAGCTACACAATAAATCTAAAATTATGTGGACACTTGGGGATTAACATGGACACGGTTTTCCCTTTTCTGTAGTGTCAATTCAGCTGAATGAGTATAAGTGAGGTCAGGCAATGATATCGAGCGGAAAGGTCTGGCATCCCAGTTTATCCTAAGAGTATTCAGTAGGATTAAGGTCAGAGTTCTGTTCTGGCACACTGTAATTCTTTAACACCAACCCTAGCAAACCATGTGTTAATAAATATTGCTTTGGGGGTGGGGTAGTGTGGAGTGGGGGGTTGGGTTGCTTTTCTTAAACAAGTATGTTCCTCTTAGTTCCAGTGAAATAAATTAGAAATGTTAAAGCATTTATTATAGTATAGAAACACTGGAAAATCATTTGATGCCAACTTTGTGGCAGCAGTTTGGGAAAGGTCGACGTGTATCTGGACACACACGTGTATCTGGACACACACAAGGAATTTGGTTCCAGCTGTTGATGAGTCTCAAAAGTACAAACATAAATGATAACAATATACATTTATCTTATCAAGATTATTCAAGACAATGCAGGCTATAAATGATGATCTGCATACTTTTGTATTCTTTCTTCAGTATGGGATTAGAAATTAGTTTATTAAAGGGACAGCCCATGTAGGACATTTTGGAGACAAGGTGAGGGAAGCGAGATTGAGAGGGTTTGGACATGTGCAGAGGAGGGACATGGTTTATATCGGTAGGAGAATGCTGAGGATGGACCACCAGAAAGGAGGAAAAGAGGAAGACCAAGGAGGAGGTTCATGGATGTGGTGAGGGAAGAAATGCAGGTAGTTGGTGTGACAGAGGCGGATGTAGAGGACAGGGGGGTATGGAGATGGATGATCTGCTGTGGTGCCCCCTAATGGGAGCAGCCGAAAGAAGAAGAAGAAGAAGAAGAAGAAGGTTTAAAGTTTTAAGACACTGTACTTTTTAAAACAAATGTGTTTCCTTAAAGTGTCATTATATGTGCATCAGAGCCTTTTACGCAAAACAATCAATAATGTAATATTGACATCAGGGAGCAATCGCATCACAGAGAAGGTCACATTTTAGGAAGAGGAAGTCGAGTGAAAGATCTTGTGGATGTCTAATTTGTGCTGGGGTTGGAGTAATGAAAATGTTTCTCAGAAGGAAAGTCTCTAGAGGCCGTGACGAGGTTGGGCGTGAGATAAGTCGCTAATTGAATCTGATAGCACATCTGCTACTATGCCCCATATCTTTCTCTATCTTTCACTCTTTCTTTCTCTCTATTTTTTCTTTCTCCTACAAAGAAAGCGTTATGAGAATCCTAGATCTAATAATAGTTTTATCAGCTGCTGATTTTTTTTTCATGCTAAATGTGTCTAGCTTTAATGTGCAGCTATTATATTTATAGCAAAAGCATACAACAATCACACACAATGCTCAGCTCTCACTTGTACTTTTAAGGTTTCGGTGGCGTTGTTTTTTGTTTCTTCAACAAAGAGAGTCATCCTCACTCATATTGCCCTTGATGTGAGATGCTTGTGATAATGCTGAATTATCAGCATTATTAACTAGAGGAGATACCATGCAAGAAAATACTTTTCATAAGATAGACTGTGGCCCGTGAAACAGGTACCTCATTTATGTGGTTTTGGCACTTTGTGAGGATCAACTAATTCTGTAATGATAAAAACACAATTTGCACATTGTGTAAGTTTAAAGTTAAGGAACACTCCATGGACAAAGGTTTGTAAACACCTGCTCATAATATTGGTATATGCTTTTGAAGATCCCATTCCACATTTGGTCTCATTTACTGTTATAATAAACCTCTTCTCTTCTGGGAAGATGTTCCCTTTAGATTTTGGTGTGTGATTGTGGAAATGTGTGCTCATTCAGCCACAAGGGTGTAAGTAAGGTCAGGTACTGATTTAGAGTGAGGAAGTCTGGGGTGTTACAATTTATCTGCAAGGTATTCAATAGGGTCAGAGGTCATTGAGAGCAGAGTTCTACAGCAGGCTCAAGATCTTCCACTCCAACTAATGAAAGCCATATCTGCATGGAGCTTGCTTTGTGCATAGGGGTATTGTTATGCTAGAACAGGTTTGGGTCTCCTAGTTCAAGTAAATGGAAAACACAACCACATCCAAAGGCATCAAATCAAATCAAATCAAATTTTATTTATCACATACACATACATACAGGGTACGACATGCAGTGAAATGCTTTCTACGACAGTCCGGCATGAGGGGAATAGGATGGGGGAAAAGAAAAGAAGCAGATAAATAAAGTATAAAGTATAAAAAACTATATAAAATAAAATATAACAATATAAGATATAAAAGATATATAAAGATATATGTATGAAATGTATATACAAAACCAAAATTCTTATAGCAGTAGACAGTAAAACAGTAAACAATGTGTAACAGAGTGTAAACAATAAGCAATTTTTGTGGTGGGTTGTCCATAAAGAGTCCGTGTGCGGTATGGGGTGGTGTAAGGGTCCGTAAGTGACTTAGCAATCCTATACAATTGTGTGCCTCCATTTTTGTAGTAAGAGTTTGGGGAGTAAACACATATAGCTGGAAAAGTCAGGTTTCCCAATACTTCCGCCTATATAGTATATATAGATTATTGTATATACACTATTGAAATTCTTGATTTGAAATTCTCTGTAACAGCAGATCTGTCTGTAGTTCTGGCTGCAGGGTTTATATTTATTGTATTCATAATTATATCAATTTGTAACAATTTACACAATTAGTTGTTGACATTACAAATGAGCATATTTTAAAATGTTGATATACTGGAGCTGTAAGGAAAATCAAGTGAAGGTAAAAGCTCTCTCCAGTATCACTGGTTTTAACAGACAGTGGTAAAACTGGAACTTTAGCTTTAACAGGAACGTTTGCTACATGCTAAACGACAAGATGACTTTTTGTGTCTTATTAGCTTTAAAAAGCATTAACCCATATTTGTGGATTTTTCCCAACATTGCATGAAACATAAAACTATTTAAAAACTTAATCAATTCAGAATGTTGAGAGTGACATCACGTTAGGTCACATCACACATCATTTTACTTAGCTAGCATGGTGCCGTGAGTGCTATTCCCTATCTATCCAACATGGCCGACCTGCACTCTGACCCCAGCTTCCTAACATTTCACTGTGGTGTAATGCATATGTGACAATTAAAGGCCTCTTTCTTTTCAATGGGTGAAAATATTGCTTTATAGATAATAGGAATAAAAAAACTATTAACAATGCTATCATGATGACATAATCGCAACATGGTTACAGGATCAATGTATCACCCCATGTAACAGTATTTGTGTGTTGTTGTTTTGTTGTTATTGCACACACTGCACCTTCTATTTCTGGACCTGTTGTGCATTTTGTTCTTTGACACCAGTGACTCACACCAGCTAATGTTTCTCAGCGCAGGGGGAAAAAAGTGCTCTGTGTTGCATTGATCTATCTCACTACAATTTATTCCTCCCTACCTTTGATCAGGAGCACACAGAACGGGCCTAAAGCCCAAATTTCATTATTACTTGAGGTGTTTGTTCTCAAAGAGTGAAAAAAAAAGAAAACGCGAGACGGTGCGGTTTGTGCAGACGGCCGGCGTTGCCGCGGCAACCGTCACTATAGACAGTCAACACTTCCTTTCTTTTCTCGCCGCTTTTCTTCCGTCTGATGTAATCTCCCTTCTTTCTTCACCTTTCTCTCTGGTTTATTTTCCTGCTCCCGGAAACGGTTGATGGCCAGCATGTCTTCGTGTTCATGAGTCCATGTGATCCTTCTGCTGTATGTCACGATGACTCTGCTTTCCACAAGTCTCTCTGTCTTTCTAATCCGTTTTCTTTTGTTCTCTCTCGCCAATGATTTCTCTTACTGTCTCGCTTACCCTTTCTCTCTCTCTGTGTGTGTTCTCTTCTCCCATTTCTTTCCTTTTTTTTCCCCTTATTTCTCCATCTATCTCAACTCCACCTCATCATTTCCTGTTTTCATTCTTCTATTTCAGTGCTGCAGGAATGGAAATCATTATCACACATTCATAAGCTCTAAATTGTAAACACAGAACTTTTTCAAAGCATCCAATTGGCCACTAATCAATTCACTGATTCGTCCTGGTGCCTGTAGCGCACTAGTAAGAACATGTATGCGTGTATTCATTCCATTCTTTCATGAATGTCTCTGAATAGATGGTTAATTCTTCATTCATTTCTTCATTCATTTATTCATCTCAAGCCTGGATTGTTATTACTCCCTTTGAATCATTACGTCCTGCAGTGTCCTTGAAAAAAAAATCTAAAGGAAATAGACAATAAAGTTTCAGGTTTCTCCCAATTTATTATCAGTTTGTGCTTTATCACGAGTAAAGGCATCTATAGCAATCAAACTGAACTTAAAGTGTTTGTGTCTGAAAGGTTTCAAGGGTTTTTTTGAGAATTTGAAGGTATTTTTTAGAAATGTACCTTTTTTTTAGTTTTAGTAGCTCTTGTCAGGATTATGGACTGGAACTATTAATACCCATCAGCCACTGCACATCCCCTGATTCCAGCACTCACTGCCATACATCTGTATGTACCTGATTTGTAGTTAAAATAATTAGCATTTGTGTATAATCTAACGATAATCATTATTTGCCTCGCGTTTGTCTCCCATACTGTAGTTGTTACTAGCGTTGATGGTCCTTGTCTTCATGATCAGGTTTGGTTTCTTTGTACTGCTACAATGATATTTATCTGCTTGCCTCGATATTATGGGCCATCTCTCATTTGGCAAACGGTCACAGGTTGTCTTATTAAAAAAATACTTTACACTTTAGTGTACATTTGAAGTGGATAATAGATTGCATTTAGAAACTATTTAGACCCCCTTCACTTTTTTTTCAGTTTTGTATGTTGCAGCTTGATACTAAATATTTTTCTTTTTCTCATTAATCTATAGTCAGTGCCCCATAATGACAAAGTGAAAACATTATTTTAGAAATGTCTGTAGATTTCTTTTATTAATAAACAGAAATATAACATGTACTTTACATATGTTTTCAGGTCCTTTACTGAGCACTTAGGTAAAGCATCTTTGGCAGCAATTACAGATTTGAATCTTTTTGGGTATGACACAACATGCTTTGCACACCGATATTAAGGCAATTTTTCATGACAAATCCTCTCAAGCTGGGTCAGGTTGCATAAGTACTGTCTGTGGACAGCCACTTTTAGGTCTTTCCAGGGATGTTCATTAGGGCTCAAATCAAGGCTCTGGTTGGGCAACTCTAAAACATACACAGAGTTGTTTCTAAGCCACTCCTGTGTTGTCCTCTGTTGAGGGTCTTTGTCATGTAGAATGGTAAATCTTCAACCCAGTCGGACGTTCTGAGTGCTGTGGAACAGGATTTTTATTAAGGATCTCTGTACTTTGCTCCATTCAACTTTCCCTCAACCCTTAACGTGCTTCACTGTTAAACCGATTTTGGGCAGGTGATACGTGGTGCCTTGTTTCCTCCAGACAAAATGCAGAGAATTGAGGGCAAACAGTTCAATTTTGGTTTGATCAGACCAGTGAATCTTCAGTCCTTATGGTGCATGTTGGCAAAGTACCATCAGGCTTCCATGGGTTATGCACTGAGAAGAGGCTTCCAGTGAAGGTAATAACATTGTAGCATATAAAGCTATTTTATACGACTCTATGCTTCTGTCTGTTTGGATAAGATGTTTAGATGTCTGCATTCCACATACTTTTAGCCATGTAGCATGTATTATAATGTTAATGGATATCTCAAACTACAATTTCACTCATTTTCGTGTTATGTATTATGTATAATGCTGACAGAATGCTTTTCTTCTGGAGCTAAGCAAATCTCTTGAACAAAATACATAAAGGCTCGGCCCCATGGCTTTGATTAATTTTCCTTCACCGCTTTGGATGCCTGGACAGATACTCTATACGTTGTCCATTTATCTTTGTATAGGCTAAAATTGAGAAAACATTGAGGTCCCCTCTCTCTCTTCTGGCAACTCTCAGAAATGCCCTAGATTAACCTTACGTCTATAGATTTGATTTGATGCAACACATTTGGGCAGGGATGATTGATTTGGGTTTTTAGACTGCTATACGATAAACCAAATGATGCCCACTTTATCAATGCGGACCCCCCGGATATCTTATCGTCTTCTCTCCAGGGAGCGCCGCTCACAGTGTTTGATTTTGTGAAATATAATTATGATTTTACTTTTACTCCAGATTTAGCATCTATTAACCCAGGGAGCCATCAATTACCTGTGTTTTATGACAGAAAAATTCATCCTGAGAACCACCCATCGATTCCGAGAACATCTCAAGGGAACAAAACAAAGCCTTAATGAAGACGTGATCACGTTTCCTTTTTTTTTTCTTTTCTTTCTTTTTTTGCAAGCAAATAATAAGTGCTCGTTTTACATTCATCCATTTTTCACTCTACCCGCATTTAGTCTCATTTTTTATAACGTTTACCGAGAGGGCAGAGTCTTGGTTGTCATGGCGATGGCGAGGGCGCAGTAAATAATAGTGAGAAATCAATGTCAGGAATCACAGAAAACAAATCTAACGTCTGACACGGGGTGGGGAAAATAAAGTGCTCTATTATTTTTACTGTTATTTCCCTCCTCTGCTTTTCGTTCTTTTTCCCTTTGTGTGTCTTTCCACCTCTCTTTATTCTTTTTCTCTTTTGTGACATCCTAAATTCCCCCCAAAAAAGAAAAGAAATGAGGCGCACCACACATATTCGTCCTCCTCCTCTCTCTCTCTCTCTCTCCCCCTCTTCTCTGCTTCCTTCTTTTCTTTTTGTTTTTTGCCGCAATGTCGTCAGTAGCTTTAAGGTATATAGCTGACGGCTTCAACAGAACGGAAGAAGGGAGGAAATAAAGGAGATGAAATGAGATGTGGGTTGATCAAGGTGAGAGAGATGTGTGGGAGATTGAGGAGGATCCGGTGAGTAGTTGAGTGCGTGACTGTGGGACTGTAGGACCACATAAACCTGGGGATATTGAGTCACTATATCGGTTGGGGACCGTTTATATTATTGCTATGTGGTCACATTTATGAGCAGCGTTGATTCATTTTGGTCACTGTGACCTAATTTGTTTTCCTCCACACTCACTCATCTCCCCATCTCTCTCTCTTTCTCTCTCTCACTCACTCACCCATGGCTCATGAATCCTTCTGAACAATAAAGCTCCAAAATTCCCAACTCTAAACATGTGTATATCAGCTATATCTTCAATATACATTATATTCTTCCACACATGCAGTTTCTCAATGCCACTGTTCCTTCTCTTTTTTTATTTCAAAGAAAAATGGATGAAAGGACAACAAAAAGTAGACTGTTCAGTACAGATGGAAGGCTGATCAATCAATCATCTATCAAGTCTATTCTACATTTCCAGTCCAGAGCAAAAGCTTGTGAGTGTAAGATTCATACAGGATTTTGAAATATCCCATTTCACATTGTGTACTTATTTACTGTTATAATAACCTTCACTCTACTGGGAAGATGTTCCACTAGATTTTAGAGTCTGCCTGTGGTGATGTAGGTTGAGCGAGGAGGCCTGAAGTGCAGTCAGAGTTCAGTTCATGTTTGAGGTCAGAGTTTTATAACAGGCCACTCGAGATCTTCATAGAGCTGGCTTTGTGGACAGGAGCATAGGCATGCTGGAATAGGTTTGGGTCCTCTAGTTCAAGTGAAGGGAAAACATCCAAAGACATACTAAACAACTGTGTGCTTTCACTGTTGTGGTAACAGTGTTGGGCCTGCATTATGCCTGCATTATGGCTTACAACAGACAACAACATCGATGAAAGATCAACACGAGAAGTTTGAGATCCAGTGTGTGATCTAATTGCTAGTGCTCACTAACTGAAACAGTGACACGGGTGCAAACACATGCATGTGACAAGACTTAGTGAGGTCATAACCCTGGCATAGAGCATTATATCTATGTTGAACATGTTTTGAAGTCAGTTTATGTGGAGAGTCGGCCATACCTGTTTAAATCGGAAACGACATGTAAACCATAACATTTGAATGTGTATTAAGATTAAAGAATATTTATTGAAGTTGTGACAATTTTTAGAGCTTAAAATTGAAAATTCAAAAGTGGTATGACAAGCTAATTATTAAGCAGGCGCAATATATAGACAAAATATTAGGACACCTGTCTTTTCCAGCCATATATGGTTCTTCCCCACAAAAATGTTTGAGATACACAATTGTAAAGGATATCTTTGGATTTGAAGCAAGCTCTATGAAAATATAGTTTACATGGGTTGAAGTGGAAGCTCGAAGATCTGACCTCAACCCTATTGAACTTTGGGATGAATGTAAATGCTGAGTGCATCCCAGGCCTCACCCCTTCACCTACATCAGTACCCGACTTTACTAACGACATTGTGGCACAAATCTGCAAAATCAGACTCCAAAATCTTGTGCCACATCTACCCAGAAGCATAAAGCTTATTGGAACTATATAAGACTGTAGAAAGGACATCACTAATAATCTTACACTCCAGTGCTCATGTTAGTTCTCAGTTTTCAGTGTTCTGTATTGTTTAAAGACTTTAATCTCTTTATATCACCCAAATGAGGATGGGTTCCCCTTTTGAGTCTGGTTCCTCTCAAGGTTTCTTCCTCATGTAATCTAAGGTAGTTTTTCCGGGTCACAGTCGCTCCAGGCTTCTCATCAGGGATAAACACACATCATTCACTTTAATTCTTAAATTCTGTAAAGCTGCTTTGAGACAATGTCTATTGTGAAAAGTGCTATAAAAATAAACTTGACTTCACTTCACTTGAACAGCCAATGAGGTCTAAATGTGGAATTTTTAATGCAAAAAGCAGATATGATCTTACTCTCAGGTGTCCACAAACTATTAAATATTACATACAGTGTATTTGGAAGAGTGTAGAAGCATATAATAATCGCTAAAGACAAATTTAGCTACCAAACGTTTTTTTGGTTAAACCAAAATCCTCATTTTCTTTTATTTTCATCCTACTGTCATTTTGCTTCTGCTTTGGATCTCTTATTATTTGTTTAAGTCTCGAACAATCTCGTCCAACACCGCAAGCCTCTCAGGGCCGTGTTGAGCAAGCGCCACCGTTAACCACCCATCCATCACTCCGGCCATACATCTCTCTCCCCAAGAGCTGAATAATTTATCGCTTGTCTGCTCAACCTGTGAAGCTCAAAGCACTAAATAACATCTGTTCAGCGCTGTCCATCCTTCAGCTCCCTGTAAGTTTCATATAGTTTTCTCCACAACAGCAGAAGGGCTGCAATAATGTGCATGATCAAGGTGATATGCTCTTTTTGAGGTCATGGAGGCCAGGTTTTTATTTCTCCCAACTTTTTCGGGTCCCTTTTTTTCGTCTTTGTTTTTGTCTTCTATACATTTCTTTACCTAATGTTACACCTAAGCCATTCTTCTGTCTATTGTGCTCATTTTTGCAGATTAGCGACATAGATAACTGTTAACAGATTATATTGAGTATCAGGAAAAAGTCTCATCATCCATTTTGATACTACGAGTGGATATATAAAAGTTGGGAGACTAAAGGTGCACGTCTGTGATTTCATCATTGATAGCAAGTTAGAACGCAGAGCAATCGTGAAATTCTGCATGAAATTCATCAAATCTGCCACAGAGACGTTTAACATGAAATACTTTTGACATATGGTGATGCTGCAATGAGTCGTCCGTGGTGTTTTGATTGGCACACACTTAAAGAGCTAAAGAACGTCACTGGAAGACGACGAGAGATCAGGAAAACCTTCAACGAGATTAACCACCGAATATATTGAAACCATTCAGCAACTTGTGCATAATGATAGTCGGAGAACGATCTACATGATCTCGCTTTCGCACCCACCCTACTCGCCGGATTTGGCTCCTGTGGACTTCGCTCTCTTCCCAAAAAATGAAGATCCAATTTAAAAGGCCGCCGTTTTGACACCATTGCAAAGATCCTAGAAATCATAGAAGGTGCTCGACATGCATTGAAAAGAAGACTTCCAGAACATATAGTCCAGAAGTGGCAGAAACACTGGGAGTGCTGTATTGCTGTGCAAGGGGACTATTTTAAAGGTGATAGTGTGTAAACGTATCCTAAACAGGGTCAAAGAGAAGCCTGGAGTGCATTTCTAGGAACTCTGGTCACATGGTAGGGGCACCAAGATGGGGCATCAAAGAACACAATCCCACACAGTCACACGCCACAATTTGGCAACACAGTTCAGCCTACAAAACATGTCTTTGGACTGGAGGTGGAGGAAACCGGAGTACCCAGAGGAAACCCCCGAAGCATAGGGAGAACATGCCAACTTGAACACAAATGATCAAACCCCCAACCCCTGGAGGTGCAAGAATATTATTAATAATACATTAAAGTATTTTTAAACACAGGATTTTATCATTGTTCTTGTTTTTGTTTTATGTAAGCAAAAAGTCACTCATCAGGCTAAAGGATGTTCTGGCATTCTGCTTTGGGTCTGAATCCACTATCCAGAGATGAATACAATAAATAATGCATTGTTAAAGACTTTCTATTAACTTGATTATAGACTATAGACAAATAAAAACTATATAGACACATTCTATTGTGTTATTATCTTCTGGGTTTATCTGGTTCTTTCTTTTTTTAAATCTGCTTCTTATTTCTAGTTATTCCTTTTAAAAAATAAGAAGAAAACTTTCAGATTTTTTGATCTCCATACCAGTGTTCATGCCATTTGCCAGGCTGGAAACTAAAACCGCTGCTGCATGCCACTTTAAAGCGTGCCTCGTGAAAGAAAGGAAAGTATGTCTGTTGTTTTTGGCAGCAGGCTTCCATGAGCTCAACTGAAAAAGAAATCTATTGCACATAAATACTGGATTTGTAGAACCTTATAGTATCATGGTGTATAAGAGGCTTCAGAAATCTGCAGATCAAAGACGCTGCTGATGCGTCAGGGTGCTGGAGTGACCTACGTGGTGCTGATAGGATCCGTTTGACATGCTGAGAGGGAGAATCCATCATTTTGAATGTGAGAATTGCAATTTCCTCTGGTGGTATTATCAGAGACAGGGATCTAGTTTTGTTTTTTTTATATGCTGCTGTCTCCCTCTAGTGCATTTCACAAGAAAAGTGTGCTGCGTGTATTGGAAATGATTTCAGTACATTTCTAAGCAGGGAAACATGGCATTGCATCCAAAGGTGGAATAAAACAGCTGTACACATGTTAGCAATAACACAAACTTACAGATCCCATAATGCAGCGCTTCAGCTGCCCTACCGAACGCTAGACTACCTGAGAACATTCCAGCGTCAATCAAGTCGAGCTTCTGTTGATGTATTTAACCCTATTGTACAGTTATTGTGAAACAGCGCCTCACAGTGGCGAAGAGAAAAGTGGATTCTGAAAACAGCCTATCAAAACTAATGGGATTCTAAGTAGATGTTTACAGACACTGCCGGTAAACTCGTGTGTCTTATTTATGGAGCGAATGTGGCTGTAATTAAGAAATTGAATCTAAGACGGAACTACGAGACAAAACATCAGGAGAAGCCGAAAAACCTGAATGCAGAGCAGAAGATACAGAAAGGAGAAGAGTTAAAGAAAAACTAGGAGCTACTGAGCAACTCATAAAGTAGCTCAACATTTGCGATCATCACAGATCCAACACCAGCTTCTCCATGCCAGAGCTTTTAAAGACTCAAAGAGGTCCAGTGTCCAAACTCCACATGAAGTGGGATCCAATTGGCACTGGTACGTCTTTAGATGGTTCGGGATGTTTGTGGCATCTACTTCTTTAAAGATCCACAGTTTTAATAAGGTGGGACGTGACTGGGGCTAAAGCAACCTCAGGATGCTTCGGGATGGGCAGAGAAAGAGAAGCAGTGGTAGCTGTTGTACACACCTGAATTCATTTGACTCATGTAGTTAAGGTTAAGGTTCTTGATTAGTATATGTCCTAACTCATTGGTTCATAGTAAAGTAACATTTAGTTATATATATTTATTTTGGGGTTAAAGCATCAATTATTTGGGCCCTTGAGCAAGGCCCTTAACTCTCTGTGCTCCACTGGTGCTGTACGATGGCTGACCCTGTGCTCCCCATTCTTCCTAACATTTCTTTGATATGCGAAAAAGAATTTCACTGTCCTGTATTGTACATTTGAGAAGTAAACTGCCCCTTTACCCCTTTACTTTGGGGTAGGTGGTAGCTTAGTGCTTAAGGAATTGGATTTAGATCCAAAAGGCCATCAGTTTAATTCCCAGCTCTCTGTAGTTCTCAGTACACCAATCGGCCTGATATTGTGTAGTTCCCCTTTTGCCACTTAAACAACTGAGTTATCAAAGGTCTGGATTTCCCAAATTTTTTGCAGGTGTACTGTGGTGTCTGGCACCAAGACTTTAAGTCCTGTAAACTGCGATGTGGTTTGGACTTTTGTCTGAGGAAATTTGGAGGCCAAATCAACACCTCGAACATTATGGTCATGTTTCTTACACATTCCTGAACAGTTTTTGCAGAGTAGTGGGGAATTTTATCCTGCTAGATGAGGCAACTGATATACGGGAGTTCAGTATCCATGAAGGAGTGTAACTTACTGTTCTTCTGAGTAGATCATATATATATATATATACAGTATCTTGCAAAAGTGAGAACACCCCTCACATCTCTACAACCGTTTTAGTAGATCTTCTCAAGGGACAAAACTATAGAAATGAAACTTAGACATATTTTAGAGTAGTCAATGTGCAGATCGTATAGCAGTACAGATTTACTGTCCTCTAAAAAATAACTCTACATACAGCCATTGTTGTCTAAATAACTGGCAACAAAAGTGAGTACACGCTAAGTGATAACCAGAGGTGGGAAGTCTCGATGTACAAATACTTTGTTGCTGTGCTTAAGTAGATTTTTCTGGTATCAGTATTTTTCTTCACTATTTTTTGGGCATTATCTTTCACTCATTACATTTTTGACACAAATATCTGTAGTGTCTACTTCTTAGTACCTTACATCCTACTTAGACTTTTAAACCAGGCTTGTTTATTTTAGTTTGAACCTATTTGGTGACATGATCAATATTTTTTCTTCTCACCCATCAACCTATTTCTTGTCATTGCTCGGCTTTTTCAACCTCCCACTGGTGTATCATTTCCTGGCTCTCACACACTACAGACTTGACTATGAAGCTCACAACAAACAAGACAGAAGGCAACAATAAGTTTAGCTAAAGTGGATGAGACGGAGGAAGTCAGTGATGCAAACATGACTGAGAACAGAAACATTCCTGATCATCATCATCATCTTTTCTCTGATTGTGTTCCATATGGCAGATGTTCAGCCTGGATACATTCATTAGGTAACAACATTTGAGATTTTTTTGTATTACTATATTAATATGATGTGAGGTCCAGATACCAGCATGACACTAAAACAGGTAGTAGTAATGACTACGTTTTACTTAAGTACATGTCAGTTCAACATGGCACCTCACGGCAAAGACTCTCTGAGGATTTGAGAATTAGAATTGTTGCTCTCCACAAAGATGCCGAGGCTATAGAGAAGATCAGTATCACCCTAAACTGAGTTACAGTGCAATGGCCAGGGTCATACAGAGGTTTTCCGAAACGGGTTCCACTCGGAACAGACCTCACAAGGGTCCATCAAAGAAGTCAAGACCTCGTGCCGTGCGTCAGGTGCAAAAGCTGCTTCAGAAACAGTCACATGAGTGCTGCAGCATTGCCTTAGAGGTTGGTTTGCATGGCCGTCTTCTGAAGCTGGCTGACAAGAAAGCTCGCAAACAGTTTGCTGATGACGACCTGTCTAAAAGAATAAATTACTGGAATCATGTCCTGTGGTCTGTTGAGACTAAGATAAACTTGTTTGGCCAGCATGTGTGGTGACGCCGTAGTAAGAAAATTGTGTCTTGCCTACAGTCAAGCATGGTGGTGGTAGCATCATGGTCTGGGGCCGCATGAGTGCTGCTGGTACTGGGGAGCTACTGTTCATTAAAGGGAAACATTAATTCCAACATGTACTGTGACATTCTGCAGCAGAACATGATGCCCTCTTTTTATAAAATGGGCCGAATAAAAGTTTTACAACATGATAATGACCCCATATACACCACCAAGATGACAACTGCCTTGCTGAGGGTGAAGGTAATGGAGTGGCCAAGTATATCTCCAGAACTGAACCCTATTGAGAACCTGTGGGGCATCTTCAATGTTCATTGGGGCAGAAGTTGGGTACTAATGGTGCGTTAGGTGGTTTTCACCACTCTTTGCTGTCACTCATTATGGAGCTGCCACATTTGTAGCATGTTTCCTTAGTACTTAGTGCTTAGTGCTACCCTGTAAAATAAAGTGGCTTTGCTGTTGCTTTCTGTTTGCTTGAAGTGAAATAAAGATTTAAAAATTCAGCAGTTCAGTGGTATAATAAAACAGATTTGGGCCCCATAGATCCAGTGAACAAAAATATAAATGCTTCAGCATAGAAAGACCTTCTTGATCATTGTGCATTTCTATTTCTGTGGTTGTTGGTGTCAATAAAAATACTGTACTGTACTGTACATAGTTCTGTTTTAGTATTTTTTAATCGCCTAATAAAGTATTTTCCAGTCATCACTCTGCAGATGTTCTAACAATATTTTAATTTGTTTATTCTAATTCTATAGATTGAGCAGCAGAGGGCAGCAGAGCTCCACTTTTCACATTTGTTAACTGCTTTATGGATACATTTCATACATCATTCACATGTGAATATACAGTGCTGATATACAGAGGTTTCTCCATGACTAGAAATAATCAGTGAACACAGTAACTCTACAGAGCATAACACTTTCAATACAAGCCCTATTAATATAAGCATTAATGTATTTTTCTCTCAGACCTGATAATGGTTGTTATTATGCTCCTCTGTTTCTGGGTATATTTTTTGCCTTTACCAGTTTTCTGACCTGCTTTTGTTAAAATGGTAAAAAAAAAAAAAATGTGGAAAAAAAAATCATATAAACTTTTTGTAGTAATAAACAGTTATTTGAGGAAGTTGGATTAGTTCTATTCACAGAACCGAGTAAATGAACACTATTTAGCAGTGAATTAATTCTCTTAAGCCACATAACCACATAACGTACTGCAACACAACTGATTTCATACTACGTCTATCTATCTATCTATCTATCTATCTATCTATCTATCTATCTATCTATCTGTCTGTCTGTCTGTCTGTCTGTCTGTCTATCTATCTATCTATCTATCTATCTATCTATCTATCTATCTATCTATCTATCTATCTATCTATCTATCTATCTATCTATCTATCTATCTATCTATCTATCTATCTACCAAGAAGAACAGCATGTCCCAAAATGACCATCATTGTGCCAATGATTATATCAATTACAATAAATTATTTAACAAAAAAAAACAATTTGTTATGTCTGTATTAATTATTACAATTCAAAATTGACATTTATAGAAAATGCATTATGTATTTATTTATTATTTTACGTATTTATTTATTTATTTATTTATTTATTTATTTATTATTAATGACATTATATTGATATGAGGTAAATATTATTAAATAATGTTTAAAAAAAATAATAATAATGGCAAATAATAATTTGCTATAATATTTCAAAGTAAAAAAAAAAAAAAACAATATTGTAGTAAAAAGCGTTATGAAACTGTTTAAGTATGAGCATGTGATGTTTACTATTTATCTAAAGATAGATCTATCTATCTATTGTTGATTAAAAAAAAGCATTGAAAAAAGTAATACGATATTTTTGTATTTAGTTAATAAAATTTAAAAAAGACATTTCGATAAAATGCATTAATTATTCATTCATCTTTGAATTAATTAATTGAATATTGATTACATTATATTGATATGAAGTGAATATTATTAATTATATTAAAAATAAAATAATAATTTGCTACATTGCAAATCATTGAACTTGGTTATAATGTATATAAACTGTTTATTATTATTTTATTAATCTTAGAGTTTTTATTTGAGAAACAATACCTTATTAGAATGAGGGCATAATCCAAACCTGGGATTTGACTCAGGACATGAACTCCTTTTAGAGCAATTGATTCAACACAATCTTGACCAATCAGATTAGAGAATTCAGTAACATTGTGGTTTAATGTATGTTTAATATAAAAACCCAGACTGCGTGAGTCTGAGCATAACGATCATAAGGATGCAGTGTGGCGCTTGTTAATGAAACATATGGATGTCGATATGCTAAACCAGCATCTGTTACACATGCGTCCACGTCTATTTTTCTGCGGTGTGTTTTGCTAGTGAACATTGTAGACTTTTTACTTCAACAGGCATCCGTGAATTAATTAATAGTAACACACATACGAATTTGAATCCCTGATTACCACATACACCGAGACCCCCATGTTATACTGCACTATAAAATTCTCATTGTATCTCTAATTTCTGCTTCAAACATACACAAGAACGCTTTCAATGTCGAGCACAAATATAATACAAGCAAAAATGTGTGCAGAAAAGCGCAGATGTCAGAGATACGGAACGCAAAACGCATCCATGTGTGTCTGAGCAACTTTTCATGTTTGGTCGCAAGTTCTCCAGGTGGATTTGATCTACTCGGTGTAATGTGTTGCATGTGAATATCATAGCTTCCGGGGGTAGCAGGCCCATGTGAAATTACTTACGAAGCATAAAAATATGAGAAATGCATCCTAATTATGGAGCCATGCCGATGTAGCATCTCTCAGTTTTATCCTTATGGCAGCATCTGTGGTGTATGTTCTGAGTTGTAGCTTTGAAATCATTACTACGGATAACAAATGAACTGAAAAAGAGAGAACAACAGTATGAATTGGATTTCCTGATTTTGATTAAACTGCATACTGCTTCATAACTCAATTTTACCCTTTACAATGGAGACTTTTTTAAATTTTTTGGAGAAATCAAATCATGGAATGTTGGAAATGTTTTTGTAATTGAATGCTGAGAGACTGCACTTCAAGATGGAGAAACATCACTCCTGGATTTTGGACAATGAAGTAAAAATAACCGAAATAAGACAATAAGTACAATCTGTACTGATGTATTGAATAAACAGTGCAAAGTGATGTCTTGGGAATGGAGCATGGTTAATGGTTTTCCTATAAACATGGCCTTTTGTGTTTCATTCCTTACACATTATATTATAAATATTCCTATAGAGGGGGAGAAATGTGGAGAGAGAAGTGTTCACAGGAAAAGGAACATTCACACACACCAAACAGACACACACACACCGTTCCGTTTCACTCCGCTGCCTGGTTCACTTCGGTAGATGAATGATAAGCAGACATGCTGTTATGAGACTAACACTCTCTTCTTTTACACTTGGCCATTAATCCTTTTTTTGCCGCAGGGGGCCTCTCGCCTGAACCAGCTGCCCTGTGGACACGTTAGCCTCAGGTTAGGTTGTTATACGCAAACTGTAACCTTGAACTTTAAGCCAAGATGTCTCATGTAGGAAATGAATTTGCAGCAGTTTGGAATCTATATTCAGTTTCACTCATGTTTTTTTCATACGCAAGAACCATATGCTTTTTTTTTCCACTCTTTTAACATTGAGTTGAGTTGAGTTGTTTATATATATATATATATATATATATATATAAAGTACAATATATAAAATATCTTTTTCTGTCTATACAGCCATTTCTTTGCACTTTCTTGGATTAATATATTCATTTCACAAGGCCCCGAGAACCCGATCCTTCAAATAGCGAGTCATTTTATGTCTTATCGCGGCTGGGCCACAAAGGCCGTGCCTGGGCTCGTCCTATTAGCATTAGCATGGGTCAGATACGCCTTAACGTGACTGACACCTCGTCTGGGATTGCTGCTTTGATTGACACCTCACCTGAGCAGGTGGGATAACCGATAGCGAAGCGCAGCCAAACAACTCTATCACATCTTTGCATAGAAATAATTCAGGAACGAGCTTTTGGGAAGAAGTGAAAATGACTAGAGCCAGGACACAGAGGTGTTCTGATGAAAGAACATTGAATTTGCCTTGTGTAAAAAAATAATTCAGAAAAAAATGGATTTGGCAGTTAGTTGAAAAAGACATCATAGCTTTTATATCTTTACAGCACATACTGTAGTGTCTGTCTGTCTGTCTGTCTGTCTGTCTGTCTGTCTGTCTGTCTGTCTGTCTGTGTATCTAACTGTCTGTCTGTCTGTCTGTCTGTCTGTCTGTCTGTCTGTCTGTCTGTGTATCTAACTGTCTGTCTGTCTGTCTGTCTGTCTGTCTGTCTGTCTGTCTACCTACCTACCTACCTACCTACCTACCTACCTACCTACCTACCTACCTACCTACCTACCTACCTACCTATCTATCTATCTATCTATCTATCTATCTATCTATCTATCTATCTATCTATCTATCTATCTATCTATCTATCTATCTATCTATCTATCCAAGAAGAGCAGCACTTCCCAAAGTGAACATCAGTGTGCCAATGATTTTATCAATGAAAATAAATTGTTTAACAAAGAATTATTTGTTACTTCTGTATTAATTATTACAATTCAAAATTGACATTTTGAGAAAATGCATTTATTTATTTATGTATTTATTATCAATGACATTAATATGAAGTAAATATTATTAAATAATGTTTGAAAAAAAATAATAGCAAATAATAATTTGCTATAATATTACTAATTTACTAATTTGCTATAATATATATATATATATATATATATATATATATATATATATATATATATATATATATATATATATATATATATATTTATTTGATTTATATATATTGTAGTAAAACGCATTTTGGAACTGTCTAAGAATGAGCACATGATGTTTACTAATCATATTTCTTACCTGTGGAATTAATATTGTTTAATAAATAAACAATAAATGTAAAATAATTGTTTTTTTCTGTAATTTTCTAAAGAAAATCAATGAAACCATTAGAATGATCTTGATGTAAAAATGCATCACTACAAATTATTCTCTATTCCATACTTAATAAAATAAATTAAAACTGCACACAAATATGAGAATATACTTATGAGCCACATGGTATTGTCTACACCTCGCTCTTTGAATGCTATTTTTTGTTTATTTTTATTATTAAACTTGAAGACATACAGAACAATGCCAGGGGTATAAAAAAGAAATAAAAGTTAGCGTAGTGCCATTGTGGCTGCTTTCTGTATTAGAAATACGATTTGTTTTTTGCGCACGCATGAAAATGATAAAGACTCTATAGCGCTAGTGTTAGCTGCTAACCAGGAAGTGGCTGGTGGCTAATGCTAGCGCTGTGGAGTTTTTAGCGTTTTATGTCCAACTTCAAGAATTTCTATTAAAAGGAGAAAATCCTGACAATTCCACACATTGAGGGAGTGAATGAATGAATGAATGAATGAATGAAGGAAGGAAGGAAGGAAGGAAGGAAGGCATTTGTTAAAGTATGCTGAAATAAGTAGAACAGTTAAGTGAATCATATCTTAGATCTTAGATCATATTTTATCTCTAGAAAATTAAACACACACACACACACACACACACACACACACACACACACACACACACACACACACACACACACACACACACACACATCTGTATTAACCAAATGGGCTCAAACAAATGGAAACTAATTAAATGTTTTAATTTATTTTATTTTATTTAATACATTTCATTTGTGCCAATTTAATTAATTACTCAATTTAATCAATATAATACAAAAGTCTATTGCATTCATTTGATTTATAATTTTTTTTTTTAATAAAATATCATAAAATAGTATTTTATATTATTTAACCAAGGAATTTTATTTAACATTGTTTAAAAAAGGTAAACTCTTCAAATGCTGATGATCACAAACATTAATAATAATAAATTGAGTTAATGAAAAATGACAAGCAATATTTTTTGCACCCCAAACACACACACACACACACACACACACACACACACACACACACACACACACACACCCCACACACCGTACCAAAATTTAACCGAACAGTGACTTAAAAACCGAGGTACGTACCGAACCATGAATTTTGTGTATTGTTACATTTGTGTGTGTGAAAAAATGTAAAAACTTAAAAATCACTTGAGACTTTAGACTTGTCCCATGATTGACCTTCAACTTGAAACCGGCTTCAATCATGACTTCACACGTTCAGCTCTATATTTCACCGCCATACTGTTGCTTTGCTTTTCATAAAACGCTTGAAAAATGAATCTTTTACTCAAACGTTCGACTACAGCGTGCAATGAATCAGTGTGATTGGTGTCACACTAAAGAACACGCGTTGCTGTGAGCATGAGTGGCCCGATCCAGATGTGCGCGTCTCCCAGAACACTGCTCCTGAACGTTGCTTTGCAGCATCTGCCATGGCGAAAAAGACCTTCCAATGTAAACACACTTCCAAACAATGAAAATTAATTAACTCGTGTTTAGATTACGTTCGTGTAAACCTTTTGGCTCTTAATTTCAAACCACCTCGTTGGCTACAGCCTAGTTTATTTGCTTTTGTGGGGTCACATGAGTTCGGCGCTGAAGTTCTGCCCTCAGAGGGGATCCCAGTGTTTATACGGCTGCTTCGGGTCATGTGTAACAATCGCTTTAATATGCAGAAGGAACGTGCGACATCCAGAGCAGATGCTGATACCTCATAGAAAAGCTTTTTTCTGTAGCTAATAACTTCTGAAAATAAAATTCACCTTATAATTGGTCTTGTCATGGTCATGGCCTTGAAGATCCTCCTGCTGTTAAGTGAGAGTCTAAATACTAGATAAAGTCATTGTGATGCTGCCTACAGGACAGAAATCTATTGAATTGCCATTCTTTTAGTATTAAATGCTCACTTCGATAATAAAAGGTCGGCTGTTTTTTTTTTTTTTTTTGACATTAGAGCGAGTTCATAAACATGCCATAGCACTTTGTATATCTGTGACGTTACCTACACACCAGAGTCCTCTTCCGAGTCACACACATGGGGTGCTCTGGCATTTCAGCAGCTGTGATCGATATTCAGCTGCCTCTAAAATGTCGTCTGCTGCCTCTCACTGTCACGAAGGAGGCCAGCTCTCATGTCGTGCCGAAGCCACGAGTTCGGAAACTCTTGCACAACCACAGATATAGACAAACTTCAGCAGAGGTTTTTTTTTTTTTTTTTCTTTCTTTAGGAAAACGAATTTCGGAAGGATTTGATTGTTTTAAACCATTTTTTAGAAATCAGAAATCAAATATTTGTTAGATTCACAATATTCCAATGCACATGTGCACTCATATTATAATCTATATAGATTATAGTTATATTATATAGATTTTCAGAGTTATGAATAAATACAAGTCAATTCGCAGATAAATACGGAAGATATGAACCACGTCTAGGGGTTAACACACAAAACATTATGAGCCTTCATCCATTTTTCAAACCATAAAAACCTCTTCATATTAAAAGCTTGTGATGAATGTTGTGAATTATTTACAAACTAAAGTGAAACTAATAAAGTGTTGTAAGTCGAGGGATTTATTAAAGCTTATATGATGGTTAACCACCAGGCCAATAGAGGTAACATGATTGATGGTGTCGGTCTAAATTTAAATATTTGTTTGTGTAATGTTGGAAAAAGCATATAAATATATAATATAATAAATCTGTATTCAACTTGTAAAATTCTCAGAAAAAGCTTATTTGATCATAACGCACATCAGTATAGCTTTTAATATTAGATCGATTCGAATTTATTTAAAATTAATGATTTCGACATATAAACAAATCTAAAATTTGATCAATTTGATTTGACGATTGTTGAAATGAATCCTGAAGAACATTGTAAATAATTAATAAAAAATAATATAATTCAACTTGTAAAATTCTCGGAAAAAGCTTATTTGATCATAACGCACATGGGTATACCTTTTATATTAGATCGATTCAAATTTATTCGAAATGATTGATTTCGACATATAAACAAATATAAACAAATATAAAATTTGATATATTTGATTTGACGATTGTTGAAATAAATCTCAAAGAACATTGTAAATAATTAATTATAAATAATATAATTCAACTTGTAAAATTCTCGGAAAAAGCTTAACCGATCATAACGTACATGGGTATACCTTTTAGATCGATTTGAATTTATTCGAAATTGATGATTTCGACATATAAACAAATAAAAAATTCGATCAATTTGATTTGACGATTGTTGAAATGAATCTCAAAGAACATTTGAGAACAAAGAATGAATCGAACAATAATAAAAGTTGCTTTTTTCACACAATCCCTCTTCTTTAAAAAAAAAAAAATTTACAAATTATGTTTAAAATAATTCCTTTGACTAAACAAAACTATTCACATACTTTATAGAGTCTTAGTGAATAGTACAGTCTGTTCATTTGTATATAATAAAAAGAGATTTAATGTGTGATGAGGTCGTTATTAATTATATTTAGTTTATTACACAAAAATATATCATTTACACACATTGGCCTATTAACAAATAATTCTTTAAGTCTGTAAAAAGGGATGGCGATGAGCTACATGGTAAACACATACAGAACATGCTGCATTGAGGCTCAATGTAAAAAAACAAACAAAAGAAAACAACAAATACAAAGATATACAGCGTAATAAAACATAAGGCTATAAAATACTTTTTTGGTGTCGTCGATGACGTAGGATACATTTCTCTCTCTCTCTCTCTCTCGCTCTGATAACGGATTCGTGTAATAATTTAAAGTCAGTTCTTTAGGGCTGGCTTCAAGAAACGGTCTTCAACGCTCGCTGTGCTGTTTCATGGTGAGACCTTGAGGAGAAATCAATACAGACCAGTCGGATTATTGAGAAAAGTTCGAGTTGGGATTTTGTGTGTATAATGATATATATATATATATATATATATATATATATATATATATATATATATATATATATATATATAAATATAAAGAGGCCTACCTGTCATGGATGACCGGAAACGATGGCCTTAGAGGAAGTGCTGGAGAATCCGCTCTCTGAAGATGTTCTCGATCTGCTTGAAAAATATAAATTATTAAAGTAAATAAAAATAAATGCAATGAATAGATGAATGATCATAATGAAAAGGATAAATAGTGGCAATTTGTAAGTATGAATAATAAGCATTAGACTATTTTATTAACTCTTCTGGGAGATTATGATGTGTTTGTTTGTTTGTTTATTTGTTTGGTGAATCACAAAGTTATGAAGCATACCTGAGTTGTGTTGTGGACTGAGGCTGTGTGTAGGACTCTCACTCTGGACCATGCTGGAGGTTATATAATGGCTGTTTGGACTCACTCCCATTAAAGATCGGACACCGATCAGAGGTCCTAAAGCGCCTCCGGTCCAGCTGTTCAGCTTTCCGATCTGACACGTGTAAATTCCGTTAGTGGGTAAAAAAGCCGGGTGCGTGGTGGTGACCGCCGTGGACACGCTGCTCCCCTTCGGACAGTTAGTATCGGGACTCGTGGCTGTTTCCGCGAGCGACCAGATTTTGGGTTTGGAGTTCACAGGCCTGAGAGAAACGTCCGCCGAGACGCTTTTCTCACGGGCGTCTTTGCTCGCGGCCGCGGACGCATCCGGGCTGGTCGGGGCGCTTTCGCTTTGCGCGCTCGGCTCCGCGCGCGCCGCCGCCTCCTCGTCCTCGTCGCTGTCCACGGTCTCCAGGTCGATCTCCTCCTCGCGCTCGTGCTTGTTGGGCGCGTCCTCATCGTCGCGCTCGCTGTCGTAGCCGCAGCCGTCGCCGTCGCCCTCCACGTCGTCGGCGCTGCGCCCCCACGTCACCTTGTTCTCCTTCTTGAGGCGGCGGCGCGCGTTCGCGAACCACGTGCTCACCTGGGTCAGGGTCATTTTAGTCACGATGGCCAGCATGATCTTCTCGCCTTTGGTGGGATACGGGTTCTTCTTGTGCTCCTGGAGCCAGGCTTTTAGGGTACTGGTGGTCTCCCGGGTGGCGCTCTTGGCACGCGACGGGTCTCCATACTGGTACTGGCCGTACGGGTAGAAACCGGTGTGCATCGTGAACCCGGCTGGGTGAGCACCAGGGTTCTCCTTCAACTCGTACTGGGTGCCCTGGGGAACATAACAATCATATACACATCAATAAAGCATTTAGGAAAAGTGAGTATAATGGGTTATGATGCGCAGACTGGGGATGCTGGTTTAAAGGCCCTAAACTTGGCTTAGTGCTGGAATGGTACCATCAGGGGTACATTTTTGGTTCATTTAGGATGAAGATTTACACAAATTATGCAACACAAATGAATCCCAAGAAACATGAAATCTACAGTAGTTACACCACATGGACTACATTCCTATACAGGAAAAGTGTTTTGAAATGTCAACATTGTCAGACTGACTTTATAAATAAATACACAACAACAACAACAACAACAATAATAATAATAATAATAATAATAATAATAATAATAATAATAATAATAATAAAGAATGATGGTAAAGTGTGTGCCACATAAACGTTTTATTTATTTATTTATTTATTTATTTATTTTTATTTATTTATTTATTTTCATAAACCCATGAAACTGTTCAGTCATCTTTGTTTTATCCCTATTTTACACTAATACATTAAAAAAAAATTAAACCAGGTTTAAGAAGAGAAATGGATCAGCCCACTGTGCAGTGAAATGGGGGGGGGGGGGAAAGCTGTGCTTTAATGTTCATTTAGTCCCTAAAAGATGAACAGCCAATAAAAATATATAAACACTATTTATGACATACTGATTCAACATCTCAACATGTGCAATATTGCATTATTCAGTGCTTCCTGATATTTTCCTGAAAGACTAAACAGACTGTTGGCCCTCACAGAAGCTCTAACATCTGCACTGAAGACCTGCAGATAAATAAAGTTAAATAGAGTTCAAATGAATTTCTCAGTTGTATTGACATAAATTCAGCATGAAACCTGTTGCTTTGATTTGAGGTTTAAAGTCATTTCATTCATAGTTTGCATTGATATAATGAATAATTCAAACCTCCAACAGAAAAATAAAGTTTTATATATTTACACATT
>JBCEWE010000191.1:1827095-1959595 GCA_039877035.1 Silurus lanzhouensis | reverse complement strand
TATGTCTATACTTTATTATATATGAGCAATCAATAGAACTATAAATACAGTGCATTAGGAAAGTATTCACAGTGGTTCACTTTTTCCACATTTTGTGATGTTACTGCCTTATTCCAAAATGAATTAAATTCATTGTTTTCCTCAAAATTCTACAAAGAATATCCCAAAATAACAACGTGTAAGAAGTACGTTTGAAATCTTTGCAAATTTATAAAAAAAAAAATAAGTAAAAATTCAAAAATTCAAAAATTCTCATGTGCATAAATATTTACACCCTTTTCCTTGAATCTCAAAATTGTGCTCAGGTGCATCCTGTTTCCACTAATTATTCTTGTGATGTTCCTACAACTTGATTGGAGTCCACCTGTGGGAACTTCAGTTGATTGGACATGATTTGGAAAGACACACACCTGTTTATATGAGGTCCCACGATAGATAGATAGATAGATAGATAGATAGATAGATAGATAGATAGATGGATAGATGGATAGATGGATAGATAGATAGATAGATAGATAGATAGATAGATAGATAGGTGTGTGTGTGTGTGTGTGTGTGTGTGTGTGTGTGTGTGTGTGTGTGTGTGTGTGTATTCATATATATCCATATATCAGCTTTGCCTATTGGATTGTACAATATTGCAACATATTTGTAATGTAGTACAATATTGTATAAGTATGTCAGCATTCATATTAACCTGATTTGTATCCAATCAGACTTGAGAATTCAATAGCACTGTTGTATAGTATGTTGTGAAGTATTTCATTAAAAATACTTGTAGTTGACGATGGCTCCATATAAACAGTCTGAAGATCAATGAAGTTATTGTGGAGGGTTAAAAACAATGAAGATGGATTTGGACAGAAAAATTTATATTTAAAGCGTTCTACTTTGGAATACAATCAGCATGAAGAGTTTGCATTCAAGTGTTCATCAGTGGACAGTTAAGACTGATAACCTCAACATGATGATGGAACTCAAATGAATGAACATTCGTTGTCAATGAAATTACAGGTTCTATTTCGAGTCTGGTTCCTCTCAAGGTTTTAGGATGTTTTTCCTTGCCACTGATGCCACTAGTGCACTCATTAGGGATACATTTATTTGGACTGATACATGATGCTAAAATTTATAGTCGCAATTCATTTTTAATACTTTAAAGATGCTTTGGGGAATTTTCTCTAGTTAAAAGGGCTATACAAATAATATATTAGAATACTAAAATTCATTGCTATTGTAGGTGTGTGCTGTGACAGTATATAGCAAATATCTTCACTGCTCACCACCATATACTGGTCTTCATGAGCTGTTTGTTTTTAACAAACATTACAGGTAGTCTTCGACTTTCGACCATTCGACTTTACGACCACAAGCGCTAGCCGTGGCGTATGACAGTAAGAAACAACATGGTGTAGAGATGATACAAATGGCATAAAATGAACAAAGAAGAAAATTATGATAAAATACTACTTAAACATTTTTATAACATCATTTCACAGTACTGTACATATAGCCTACTCTACTTACGACCAAATCGTGTTACGACCGGTCTGTCGGAACCAATCGTGGTCGTAAGTCGACGACTACCTGTATATATAATATTGCGTTCAAATATGACCCGAACTCATTTTCCATCTGAAAGTAATTTACAGTGAATGATATAAGGATGAGTCAAATAAAATCTTCATTTTGTGTTTTGTGTTTTTTTTTTCTTTACATAATGTCAATGTTGAGTGATTTTAGAATTAAATGTATTTGATTCTATTTACGTCACAAAAATAAGTTTTATTTGACTGATTCAGGTAAATACATGATATGAGTAGCATCGATTGTTAATTATAGGAATAGAGCATTATGGCAAACTTCTCTTCATTATTATTGTCATTTTTTGCATTTTATTATTAGAAGTACTATATTTGTTGTTGGTAATATCATTTCAAAATTTTTGTCCATTTTTGACCCACATAAAGTTATAGCTACAAACAGATTTCTAAATACGGTACATTCATATACAATAAGCTATAATATACTATAAATTAAAATTTGAAACATCATAAACTTCACTGAGCTCTTTTCAATGCATCTTGATCTTAAGTGTTGATATTCCCTTTATTTTGTGTCTTTTTTATTTACAGCACATACATAGATTATGTGAAATGAAAACGTAATAAAGGCTGTAATACTATAATACATAGAGCAGGTCTTTTCATGTAATCTGAGCCTTAAAATACTCAAGTCTGAGGTGGTGAAGGTTTTTTTTTGCCGTGTGTAATTTTAGGCCGATCTGCCTGCAATCTGCACTTCAAGAATCTGATTAGGGGCTTTTAATAAGAGATCGTCTCGATTGTCATCTTTCAGTCCGTCTCCATCTGCCTCGGTGTTTGTGTGTGTGTGTGTGTGTGTGAGAGAGAGAGACATGATGACACAGGGGAACAGAGCTCATTTTGCAGTCCATTAGCAGAGGGCAGGACTCCAATTCCCATGAGTCCTGATCATCCACGTTTCCTCTCCCTGCTGCTCGCACACCATAAATCTCTTTACCTCTCCAACCTCCCTCACACTCCCTGACCTTTTTAACACTGTTGGCTAAACACTGTCTCTTCCTATAATGAGCCGCAGAAGCAAATGAATTAATGTGTATGTATATGTGTGTGTGTGTGTGTGTGTGTGTGTGTGTGTGTGTGTGTGTGTGTGTGTGTGTGTGTGTGTGCGCTAAGGAATCAGTGAATGAACTGAAATAGGAAGGTATGTTGAAGCATATTGCTTGTATTATTAAATGTGTGTGTGTGTGTGTGTGTGTGTGTGTGTGTGTGTGTGTGTGTGTGTGTGTGTGTGTGTGTGTGTGTGATTAATCGTCATGATTAACTCATGATTAATCGCAACTTAATCGCACATTTGTATCTGTAAAATAGCAAACAAATATGGATGCTTTATGCAAATGTTTGTTTATTATTATTGAAACCACACTCAACATAGAGCATAAAGGTCATATGTGTTTTTAAAAAACTTGTTCATGTCTATTAGACACATGAAATAAAGAACATAGAAATACCAGGTTCCCAATAAGCACTGAGTCAGTTGCTCAAATCAACAAGCCTGTTTATATATTCAGATGACAGGGCAATTCGTAAAAAAATACACTTGGAAATGTTTTAAAATAATTATGGTGTTTTAAATTACCTAAATCATCACGAAATCAAATAGAACTTTTGTTATGTTTCCACACGGACGGTTATAATTGCCAGATGTGTGCATTATGGCGGATTTTGGTGCTTGATTTGAGACTTGGCACATCAGTAAAACAAATGTTTAGTGAAAAAAAGAAAGATTTTTTGGTTGAGTTTATTATTATTTTTGTATCCAAGTAAAGAAAGGATGTCATGAATAAATGTGTGGTTTTAATTTCACCTCCTTTAAATGTATCTATTTATTTGTTTATATTTTAATAAAAATTGGTCAAACAAATGGGTTCATTAATCACACGCTAATAAAATGTGTGCCATTAAAATGAATTTGTGTTCATTTATATATATATTTATACACACACACACACACACACACACACACACACACACACACACACACACACACACACACACACACACACACACACGTTTAGATAATCACGTGAAATATCTGAGATATTTCTGTTAGACTGAAATACCTGTGCCGAGCAAATGAAAAGTTAACTGCAAAGCAATGGCCGTTATAATAACAGTTTGTGTTGAGTATATCCACAACCGGGGGCTGCTTATTAAAGTTAATTATCCCTGAGGAACGCTTTCATGTAGCTGCTCGCAGGTCTCATGTGGACGTTGCAGCTCCTGTCTTCACTTAATTGACAGATAAAGGCGCGTAATGGCCTCTGGAGGTGTTGTAAGTGACAAAGGCATAAAGGTAATGAATGTAGGCCTCACTGAAGAGCTCCTGGGTGAAAACCATCATTGTTTCATTTCCCTACCTGGTCAAGGGAGAACAAAAAGGAGAAACAGGGGGAGGAAAAAAAAAAAGAAGAGATCCATGAGAATGCAGCTACTCCGCCTAATGAGCGGGTGTAACATTCTGTAATGATGGGTATGTTGTCTCATTGCTGGAAACACACACACACACACACACACACTTTCTCGTGAAAGCCGGAATCAAATTTGAAAGCATGTTCATTCGTTTACATATTGTGTGTATGTAAAAGAATTGCTCTTGAGTGCGTTTCATTTGATCAGTAGGTGTTTTCTATAACAGTGTGGTATAGACATTTGATTCATTATTGTTTCAATAGTAACAGTAATACAAGAATTTTTATGAAGAACTATCCACAATTCTTTGGATGATGTCTCCAGTGTCATCTTGTTATAAAGCTTCACTGTTAGACTTTGGAAAGTCTTAATGGTGTCTCTGTAACACGACAAGCTATGTTATTGTTTTACTCAATTCCACCATATTTAAGGTAGCAATAAATGGATAAAAATGCACCGAGAATCCAAAAATTCTGCAGCATCAAAAGAAATAAAAAGACCCACTCATACCCACTCTCATCGTTGATTATTTTCCTATTACCGCATGCCCCCCAAGTTTTTTATACCTTACACATATCAGGGATTGTAGCCTGAGGGAAAAATAGCCCCAGTAGTTATTCCTCACCATCAATTAGTAGCTGGGTCAGAGTTTGAGTGTAATCAGGTCTTTAGAAGAGTCAATGGGTGTCATTAAGTGCGTAAGATCCTCAGATAACATGAACTCACTTTAGCAAAGGTCAATTGCCTTCAGCACGATGGTGCAGATCATTACTCAAACCTGAGCCTCAAATCCTTCCTCAAATGTTTCTCTTTTTCACAGCGGCTCACCAATTAACCAGCGCCGATCCACACTGTTGGCCATTTAATTTAGCTCCATCACTTCCAGCGGAGATTCTTGAATTTAACTGGTGTTTTACATGATTGCTGACCAAATTCTCCAAGTCCTCCACCCACCGCTGGGAGCACAACAAAAAGAAGCTTTCAAGCAGTTTCTCCTCAGAAGCTATGCATTTGATTCCGTTTCACAGATTATTTACCCCTTTGTTTCTCGACTAGTCAGTTTTCAGTTTAATGCTTAGCCGTCACAATTATCTATTAGCATTACTTTCAAGCCTTGTAGGTTGTTGTTCTGAGGGGCTCACTGCTCTTTGTCGGGGGCTCTGACACTCTGAAGGGGGTCCTATTGGTTAACACAATAGAGGAGGGAGTATGTGAGTGTGTGAGATGCCTGGTTTGCAAAGACACCCCGGAGCAGGACCTTGAGTTCAATGTATCGATGGAGATCATCTTGAACTGCAACAAAGAACAAAGAAATCCTTTAAAAAAAAACACCACTGGAGCATATCATATTCTGGAAACCAGTCAAGCGAGTAAGCTGTAATTATGATGGGGGGAAAAAAAGCAATTACATTCTCAATTTTCGATTGCTTTACTCCTAAATTGTTGCAGTAATTGACTAAATGTGTTGTGAGTCATGGGCGCTCTACGATTTATCAGTCTTTCCTGATTATTTTCATTAGGTCTCCTGATAGTAGGGCTGCTCTACTGCCATCTGTCTCATCATCTTGCCATAAATTTTCAAAGAGTGCAGCAGGCTGTTATCTCAATCGCCAAAATATGGCTCGAGTGCTCAGGGCTGTGTGGGCCCTATGGGATGGTGACTGGTTCCCTCAGGAGCAACGTCGCCCTCACGGAGAAAGGATAAAGTGGGTATCCCTTACAGGGCTGACCTTCATCCACTTACCAACCCCCAATGGAGCAAAGGCCTACATCAGTCACCACCACCGAGCCTATTGTCTGAGACGGGATTTAATCAGGTATTAGTTACCTCAAACTGCAGCGGAGAGGCAAAAGAAAAGGCTTAAGTGATCTCCGCGGCTACTCTATAGCTCACACTCCAGATCAAAGACTTGGGATGTTGGAGGGACAAAAAGTGGAATTAAAACTTACATATGTGGTTTCACAGAATATAAATATCAATCGTTTAACATATTTAATACCTGTAAATAATTGACGATTTAATGCAACGTTTCTTTGAATAAATGAGTGGGAATAAAAATCGAATCTCACTGAAATTTCCCTTAATGATATCACATGAAATGAAATGCATTTCCTTTTTTTCTCTTGATAAGTCTTTCGAGTTAAAGATTCAACACATAAGTCACTCAGACTGACGTTTTTTGCTCTAGGAAGTGCCTTATTCCTTGCTCATCAGATGTAATATCCGAAAGAATGCAGGCCGCCGAGGCGAGTGCGACCCATATGTTTCTGCTTCCTGCCTGAAAATTCTCCAAACTTCCCTTGAAAATCCCTAAATCCAACCTGGGGAAATTTCACCCCTGCTATCAGAGCCAGTGTCCCACCTAAAAAAATCCTCACGGGTTATAATTACAAAACCAACAGGACATAGATGGCGTACGCGTCAGGACAGAGACGGTGCTCTGAGACAGAGAAATGAAGTTGTGGGGGAGGGAACGCTGGCCTGCACCTCTGTCGGGAGCTTATAACCGCAAATGCCAAACTGTCATTAAGCAGTCAATGGCCTCATTATAGCTTTAAACATGGCTTAAGTTAAAAGAGAATACATTATTAATTCGAAACCGAATCCAAATACCTGATTCATTATTCATGTCTATTATTTATGGTCTGACACACGTTTTTTTTTTTTTACTCCTCTCCCATTACCGATGCATGCAGACAAACCTACAGCGCTGAACGTTCAGGCGGTATTGGTTACAGCGGCGACCTGTGATCCGCACTCTCCTCCTCATTAACGCTTATTTAACAGGCAGAAGGCAATGAAGCTCTGCAGCCCTCACCACAAACACAAGAGCCAATTAGCACCTGTGTGATTTCTTTTCCTAGTTAACGGCATTATTAACTTTTGATGGTCCTCGTGGTGTTTGTTTTTCCAAATGCTGGTGAAATGCAAAATGCATCACATCTGCTGTTCAGGCAATCTTTTTGACTGCCAACCAAATGTCTGTTAGAGAGAGACATAGCAGGTGAAAAGGTTTATTTGTTTAAACAGTAATTACAGTCAATCTTGGCTGAAATTCTTACAATAAACACAAATCTTTTTTCCCCACAAAAATTCTGCAAGTGAGGCTTCTTTTTATTAAATACACATGTAGATACCAAATCGGTCCTTCTTCTGAAAATGCTACAAAATATGGATAAAAGTAGCGGGACACCTAACTTTTCCAGCCATATGTAATTCTTTCCCGAATTGTTACCACAAAATTAAAAGCAGAGAAGATTCTAGGATGTTTTTGAAAGAAAGTAGAATTACCCCTGAACTAGGAGACCCAAACCTGTTCCAGCATGACAATGCCCCTGTGCACAAAGCCAACTCTATGAAGATATGCTTTACATGGCTTGGAGTGGAAGATCTTGAGTGGCCTAGTAAAGAGTATAGAGCTCTGACGACCTCAAACCTATTGAACACTTTTGGGATGAACTGGAGCACTGACTGCACCCCAGGCCTCCTTACCTCAATCTCCACAAGCACTAAAATCTATTTGAACATCTTCTCAGAAGAGGGGAGGATAACAGCAAATGGGAAGTAAATGAAAAATGGAATGTTCAAAAAGCAGATATGAATTTAATAATCAGGCGTCCACAAACCTTTTTTTTTTCATGTGTATTAATTAATGAATTTAATCAACACAAGGTCCAAATAATTTTTTTCTATGTTGAAAATTCGAAATACAAAAATCTTCTGAGAACATTTCTCTGTATTAAGCTTGTAAATAGGGAGAGGGATGAATAGAAGGTATTGAATGCAGGTTAGTTAGAAAAGATTTTACTTGCATAAAATAAAAAATAAAAAATAAAAAAGTATTTATACATAATTATCTTGCTGCCTTTTTTGCACTGTTATTGTCATTGCACTGTTGCACGTGTTTTTACTTCTGTGTTTATCTTCAAATGTGCACCTTATACAGTATTATTTGTAATACATATGAACATCTGCACTCCCATAATGTTTATTGTATATACATATGTATATGGCTATATTTAAATATTTAAAATATATTTATTTCTATACATTTCTTTTTGCACTCTTAGTTAGATGCATTTCTTCTTTTAATCTATTCTAATAATGAAGTTTTGCAGGATGACCTGGTGTGATGTGTCCAGGTGTGAAACAGACAGCACATCAAGCCTTCTTTAAAATCTCTAATAATATAATGGACATAAACTGATTCCATTTTTTTTTTCAACGCTGTAGCAAAATGAACCCAAATTTAAATATAAAGTGTAGAAATCAAGTTATGGTGTTTTATTGCAATGTATTTTTTTGTGATCATCTTGTCAGATTGCTAGTTTGATCCAAAAAGAGCCTAACATGATATTGTTTACTCCTAACATCTCTCTCTGTTTCTTTGCCTTCCTACACACACACACACACACACACACAAAACAGATTGCGCTGATGTGAATCCCAATTAGGGCAGCCTGTGTTAAGCTGTGGTTTCAGCAAACATTTGACCACTGATAGACCCTATATAATGCAATTAGATCACCAGTGCTGTGTTTGTTCACCCAACAGCGAGGTCAACTACAAAAATAAGCTCATATGATACTGTATGCCAGATCTCTTAGCAGGGTTCTAATCTTCCTGATCAAACAAAAACAAATGGATCATCTTAGCCAAAACACAGGACTTTAGATGCTTAAGAGAGAAGAGGAAAGACCCTAATGCCCCCAAAGTAAATTAAAGGCATAAAAAAATAATAATGAGGATTTTTATCACTTCTTTTCTTTCTATGTGTTCAGCACATCTTTAGATCAGATCCGAATTCTGCTTATGTGTTAAACCAGTTCGGAAAACGTGTTAACAATGTGTGCATGTGTAAATTGTGATAAAGTTCATGGAGCTTTTTGGCTTACTTCACTCACACGCATACACGTACTCACGCACACACGCACTCGCGCACGCACACACACACACAGGATAATTACCTAAGTCATGACAGATTGCCTCACCGTAGGTCACTTTACAGGGTCTCCCCCAGCCCAGAGGCCATCTCTCTCAGCCGCGACTCGTGCGGTGTCTGATAGGAGATTTTCTCTCCAGGGGAAATCATTTCCACCTGGCTGAATGGCAGAGTTTCTGGTCCTTCAGCAGGAGCAGATTGGCACAAGGCCGGAGAGTGGGTTACGCTGCCATCTGTCCCGGTAAAAGTGCTCCGTGTGTTGCCCTGCTGGTAATGAAGCACTAATGATGGAGAAGTCTTGCTAGTCTTGCTAGTATGGCATCTCAGATTAGGTGTGCTTGTATCTCAGCATTTTACATGCAGGTTTTACATGCATTTCTGGACATTTAGTAAAAATCTAATGGGGATGTGCTGAATGAGCAGTGGTAGGACATTGAAGGCAATATATTATACAAATGCTTCTTTATCAGGTGAAGAAAATTTTCTGATTGATTTCTTTACTTAAAGTGGAAAAGACACAAACAATGCCAGAAAAAAAGAATGTTATCAGTTTTTTTTCATTAGTTTGTATAACTAAATACATTGTTAGCATTTAGTTTCAGATCTGTCCATCCCTAGGAAATTTCCTCTTCGTCCTTGCCATCAAGCAGTGCTCCCTAATTGCTGCCGTTAGCCTTTTTGGCAGCATGCTTGTGTCTCTTTCTCTGTGTCTCACTCAGGGACTGAGCAAAGACTTGGTTTAGATGACAACAAACACACACACACACACACACACACACACACACACACACACACACACACACACACACACACACACACACACACACACACACAGACACACACACACACACACACTACTGCTTGTGCTGGGAGCCCTGAGGGGTTTTGGAGAGGAGCAGAGCAGTAGGTCTGTTTGAAGTTCAGCAGATTATCACCTCCGCTTTTCCTCCATGCTAGCAGTGCCTCCTAATCCACCTGCAAAAGAGAAAAGCCAGAGGATCTCATTTGAAGACAAATTTAACTGTCGCTGCATAATAAACCTATAAATTGTGGTTAGGATTAAGGATTATTGATTTGTCCACTGCCAAACAGAATCTAATTTCACATGCAAAACATATCCGAGAATTTTTTCTTCACTAGTTGCCTTTGAGAGGGAAATAGAAAAAAAAAACATCCCGCAAATATTTAACCCTGTGCGCTCCTGCATAGCTGTTTGAAGTCTTTCGGCTTGTCTTGGCGGGTGTTTGCTGAGAGTGTATGGCGAGGTCAGAGGTTGAGCCGCACCCCTGCGCTCAGTTAATAGAATTTGGCTGAGCTCGGTCCAGGGTCAGAGGTCATCCGGGTACAGTAGGAGTGTCCGAAACACTCCATCATGCTCCCACTGTGTGAGAAGAGCGGGGCTTTCTTTGAAAAACGTGACACTGCCACGTCCCTGCGATTCGCTCTGAAGCTCGTCCCCCATTCACCAAGTTGCTATGAGACTTGGTGGCGTGAGCAGCGCATGCGATTCCCCCGGGTAGTTTAGGCCTCGTTTGCATTGTCTAAGGCAGTGTAAGTGGTAATCATTAGACACCATTAAACAGCAGGAGCATTTCACAGCTTATTGGGCGTCTGAAAAGAGAGCAACCACTAAAGCCGGCCTCCCGAAGCCATCTCTGAGAGAGAAAGGAGAGCAAAAGAGCTGTGTGCTATTAGAGGTGGAGAAAAGAATTGAGGCTAGTTAGAAACTAGGGGAGTAAAGAAAGGAGGGGTGGGGAAGTAAAAGGTGAAAAACAACAGAGCAATGCTGTAAAAGAAATGACCGGCCAGCCACATATTGTCTGTGTTTCTTTTGTGTCATGCTGAAAGGGTGGAGCTGGTTTAAAACGATACAGGGTGAGAAAAGGGGAAATCTGGAGGGACTAGAAACACAGTCAATGTTAGCCCATAAATCCTACAAATCCTTAACTTCATTACATGGCAATTATCATCTGTAATTGCGAGGACAAAAGCTTTGGACCGGCTCTCAGGACTGGAGAAGGCATGCAAGGGTCAGGCCTTTTGCATAATATTGAGTGAATGGATTCACTGGAGACAAAGCATACATATCTGTTTAAAGATGGTTAAAGTTTAGGGGTTATATTAGCTGTAGGAAGAGAGCAATCTGTGAACGACAACTTTATGCTTGTAGGCAATATCTGATGTGATGGATTGATAGGAACGAGAGCTGAACTGAGGTCAGTTGCTCATTGTGCACAGTTTATTACTGACTCTGGTTACTTCATGTTTACATGTTTTTGGGGGGGAAGTTTGTTAAAAAGTGATAAGTAGGGTTTTATTTCATTGTTCGAACTGTATATTTTGCAGTCCTATGCTGCAGAATGGTCTATATAGGCTATATACTTTATATGATTTAGGGAATAGCTAACATTAAATACGTGAGTTGATATTATTAATATGGTATTAATGAACAAGTTATGTTTCTGCAAATATGAAAAAAAATACTACAAAAAACTGTAAAAAAAAATTTAAAACAGGAAAAAAGCAAATAATTTTAATAGTTTTGCCACATAATAAGCAAACAAACAAATAAATGTAAGCAAAATAAACATAATAATAATTTTAGTTATAATAAAAATATAAATTTTTGCCCTGACCCTTTCACTGACTTCTTCATTTATTCATTTATATATTAAATAATAACTTAAAATTGTAATTTTTATTTTAATTTTATATATATATATATATATATATATATACACAAACACACACACACACACACACACACACACACACACACACACACACACACACACACACACACACACACACACACATACTGTTCAAGTGTGAACAGTAAAAATACAGTTGGCATTGTGTTTTACACACTTTTGCTCTCAGTCGCATGTCTCCGTACAGTTGCACGATTTGCTCCAACTCTTCCCACACTTCTATATAAATTGCTCTAAATATGGTCTGTCCTTTTTTCTTGGTTCTCATTTTTATTACGACTTCCGAAAACTTTTGAACTCTCCCCTTCAAGCACACCCCTTTTTCAGAGAGCTCCTGTTACTCACTCCACACACCAATGCACACATTTAATACCGGATGCTTTTTTTAAAAGCATAAATACAGGTTGTAGAAAAAGCACAAAAATATTTTGATTGATTGAGACCTTCCTCTGCTCAAATTTAACCTGCCATAAGAAGTATTTTGGCAGAGGTCAAGCATGCTCGGCTGCCGTCATCACTACCTTATTAACCGGATGAGAGAGACAAACACGTCGCACAAAAGCACCATTCAGGTTTTAGGCCCCTCACTGGTGGAGCTCGAGTGTTAGGACACCTGACCACATTGGGGTCAAATATTTCATAAGCTGCTTAAAATGATAACCTCTTAGAGAGTGGATTGTTCTAAATCTAAAAGTGTCTCCAATCAGTCTGGATAGTTCTAGATCATCGAATGACGATGATCGGTGTCCATGTTCTCATAGTACAATTTTATTGCAGGAAACAAAAGAGAATTGCAAAGTCATATTAACATGATATTGATCCTTATAAACCTTTCGTTACGTTCTGAAAGTATGAATTTGTTCGTAAGTTGTTACTGTGTCCGTTATTGACTACGCATATCTCCTAATGATATTTGAGCTATTAATACTATCAAATAAACAAAATATACTTAAACAAATTGAAATAATTGAAATACTGTATACAATATTTTGTATTAAGTAATAAAAAAATTCCCCTATTTTGATTGTTTTGGACTCCGAACAAATTTCACTTTGAGGACAGGTTTGTTCGTATTCGTGAAAGTACGTCAAGTCAATGTTCGTAAAGTGGGGAGCGTCTGTTTATTCATATGTGAAACTCATATTTATCAACTGCTGCCCAAGTGTAGGACCACCGTAAAATACATACTTAATGCTCTGATATCAAGTTTTACCATAATTAATTTATATTTAATATTTTACAAATATTAAAAAAAGTATATATACACAGCAGTTCACAGCAACAATCACAGACACTGTATTTTATAAAACTGTTTAACAATTTTAACATATATAATTTTAAAATAAAGTAAATAAACAATGGCAATTTTATTTAATTAAACACATTATGTTTAATGTGGTTTGTTTCTGATTGGTCAGAAGGTATTGATTCATGTTCCATAACAGCATCTCTGACAAATTGTCAGGATTATGCCTAAATACTACACTTCCCATCAGCTACTGCACCAAGTTACATGCTTCTTCACCTGGATCACATTGTCTGCTGATTGCCACTTGCATTTAAATTTACTATTTAATGCATCTCTTGTCTTTTGTTTGTCTGTCTATGCTTGGTTACATGGTTCAGCTTTTGGTCTTTGTTACTTGCTCCATATTTGTGTTTGGTTGTATTTTTTATTATTTTTTTGTACGTGTGCTGAATGTCACTGAAAGTGTGTTTAAATGTGCATCTCCCTTCAGCTTATAAGTGACAAGAATCATGTTGGACAATAATGTAAAACAAATAAATTTTAACATATTCGAATTACAAGCCTAAAAAAGTTGGGGAAATTAAAAAAAAAAAAAGCAGAACGCAAATTCAAAACCCATATTTTATTCACGAGAGAATATAAAAAAACACATCATATGTTTAAACTGTGGAAATTCAATTCCATTCAAATCATTTTTATTTGTATAGCATTTTTAATAAAAGACATTGTCTCAAAACTGCTTTATAGAGATAATGTTTTTTTACGAAAAAGGTAATTTTTTTCAAATTTAAGGTCAATTTTAATTTAAAAGAAAATGTTTATCATTATGTAGAGTCCCTTTTATTTAACAACAGTCTGCATCTGGAAAGTAAAGAGACCAGTTGAGTTCTGAGAAAGGAATATTTTCCCCAGTTTGTGTCTGATACAGGATTCAAGCTGGTCAACAGTCCTGGGTCGTCTTTGTTGTTCATTTCATAATGCATACATTTGTTCAATTTGTAAGTAAAGTCAGGTACTGATGTGAGCTGTGGAGGTCTTGGATGCAATCTGCATTCCAATTCATCCCAGTAGAGTTGTGGTCAGAGCTCTTTAGCAGGCCACTTATGATGACTTATAATGATGTTGGTGAGATGAAGAGGTCTGGAGTGCAGTCAGTGTTTTAATTCATCCCAGGGTTGAGCTTCCACTCCAACCATGTAAACCATATCTTCATGGAGCTGGCTTTGTGCACAAGAGCACTGTCATGCTGGCATTTGAATTTCTCAGATTTGATTGGCAGTTTTTGTTCTTTCATAAAAACAGATAAATGTTGGCATAAATATTAATAACGAATAAAACACTTAAGGATTCACTGTTATTTTTTAACAAGTTAACTTTTTGAATATTGTTATCAAAAGTAACTATGTATCCTGAAACCACATGCTGATTTGATGCTAATAATGCTAATTTTAACCTTGAATGTCACCTTGAATGAATGAAAAAGATTTTGTCTCTGTAGCAGGAAAATCTTTTATTTTTTAACCACTGTACATCCTCAACTACAGCCTGAGAAATTAGGTGTGTGTGTGTGTGTGTGTGTGTGTGAGAGAGAGAGAGAGAGAGAGAGAGAGAGAGAGAGAGAGAGAGAGAGAGAGAGAGAGAGAGAGAGCGAGCAGGAGAGAAGGATAATTAATGAACTGTTAGCATAGAGAAGCAAGTTCCTGTTGAGGGGCTCGTTACTGAGTGTCCCTGTGTTTCTGACCCCTACTGTCACACCGGTGTCCCTCTTACTACACACACACTCATACACACACACTCATACACGCTCATACACACTTAATGAGTCTTCAGGGAGTCATTAGAGAGCAGCACAGAATAAAGACACTAACCAAACATCATCTCCCATATGGGCTCACTTTCTGTCTTTCTTTCTCTCTTTCACACACACACACACACACACACACACACACACACACACACACACACACACACACACACACACACACACACACACACACATATAGGATGATGAGGCCATCTTGTATCAGCTGTCCAGATTGCCTCTAGCATGTGCTAAGTGTGTGTGTGTGTGTGTGTGTGTGTGTGTGTGTGTGTGTGTGTGTGTGTGTGTGTGTGTGTGTGTGTGTGTTTGGAAAATACAAGTGGATGTGGGAAAGCTGTTCAGCTTCCAGACCGAGAGGGTTGGATTAAAGATAAGTCAAGTCATAGAGACGGGTGAGTAATCATGGCACTCTCCCAAAGCTAGCTCATGTCTACTCAGAGCATCAGCCATTTTAAGTAACAGATGATAGAGTGCATTGAATCAGTAATACAATGACACTTTTTTTTCAGTCTAATTAAGTCTGTTTATATGGTGTAACACAGTTTAAAAGCACTATGCACTTTCCCAAAATGCACTGTGAGACTGGAGCTTTACCACCAAGAGTTGTGAGCTGGGGAAGCTCTCTGTTCACTGCGAATAATAAAGAATTAGGTATATTAGGTGTTTACACAAACATCACATGATTTGGTCTGTCATTCTAAAAAGTGTAGCAATGCAGGCTAATTTATTAGCTACAAAAATAAAAAGTACACACAATGTCTGGTATTTAGTAATCAGTAAAATTGTTCTACAAACCCAATTCCAAAAGAGACTTTGATTCTGTGTAAACTGATGTGCAAATCCACATATATAAACCCAGATTTTATTTACATGTACAACATAGAAATAATTCCAAATGAGTAAATGAGCAAATTGTCCATTTTAATGAAAAAATATTAATTTTGATTTTGAAGGCCACAGCATTTCTCACAGGGCCGTGTGTTGTATCCACACTTCCTTTAACAACAGTCCATATAAATTTGGGAAATGAAAATAACAGTTGTTGGAGTTTTGGGAGAGAAATGTCATCCTGATCCATAGTCTGATTGCTTTTTAACAGTCCTGGGTTTTCTTTGTTCTATTTTTCATTTCATTGTTCAGCACCTGGACTGAAATATAATAATATCATAATAAAGCACCCCCATACCACCAAAGGAGCTGGATAGTCCATCCCCCTTTTAGTCCAGAGAACGAGTGTCCATGTTTTAAAAAAACGAATTTCAAACATTGATTCGTCTGACCATAGAACAATTTTCCATGTTGCCTCGGTCCATTTAAAATGATCTTTGGCCCACCACAGTAGCGTTTCTGGGTCAAGTTCACATATGGCTTCTTCTTTGCATGATAGAGCTTTACCGAGCTTTACATTGTCTGTTCCCATACACTGATTTTTAGAAGCATTTCCAAGCCCATGTAGGGATTTCCATTACGGACTCATGCTTGGTTTTAATACAGTGCTGCCTTATTTTATTTTTTTGTAGATTTTTTAAGTAATCTCTTGGAATTTCTTGATGATATTATGTACAGTAGATGATGAGATATAAAATGTAAATAAAGAGATTAAGTTGAAGTGAAGCTTTGGGGTTCATACTTTACCTTTAAGATGATAAATATTTAACATTTTATATTATTAAGAAAGCAACATTTAAATAAGCATTGTAAGCTAAACATAAACAGCTAGCTGCCAGTATCATTAAACAATGCTAGTCAACAGAGCTAGCATTTTATAGAGAAACAGCTATTGCTAGAATGTAAAAAAAAAAAAAGCTAGGTGTACTGTAATTACCTTATTACTATGAAATTAATTAAAAAATTATTACTATGAAAACAAGATTTATTGTACTTTATTTACTTTTCAGTGTCAGAAGTCAGATTTCACTGTTAGCAACATTTATTTAATAATGAGGCAGTATTTTTTGTTCTGCAGGACCAAAAATCAGCAGTCTACACCACTCACTCTTTTTCAGTTTTTTTCCAATGAGTGTTATTTGGTAGTATAAATTACAAAAAGAAGAGAAAACAAGCTTCTTCCACCAGTAAAGAACAAGCATTTGGGACAGAGCCAAAGAGGAGGTGGAGTAGGAAAGCTAATTAGCAAATGAAACACTGACTTTATACTGTAGCTGTAAAACACCGGTTCATGAGCTTGAAGTTAATGATGACATGAAGGGAAACTTTTGAGGATGAGGAAAAAAAGTTTTCTAGCCAGATTTATTTAAATTGTTTCAGCAATTAAATCTGACATTTTTTTTTGGGGTGTTTTTCCCGGTGAGGGTCGTGGAGCCTCAGCGGGAACAATACTGAATGGTTTGCCACACACACACACACACACACACACACACTTATTCACACACACTTATTCACACGCTCATTAACAAGCAGGCTTGGAATCCACCTCCTGGCATGTTTATGTGAGGTAGGAGGAAACTGGGAAACCCAGAAGAAACTCAGACAATAAAGCTATCTATAATCCATGCTAATTCTGCAAACGAATTTCACTTAATATCTGTGGCCCTGTATAATGGTTTACCAATGCTTAAGCATTTACAAACACAAAACGAAAACTAGTTGTTGTAATTGACTATGTTTACTTCATACAGGAGGGCAATATGACTTCTAATTTTTCTCAACTTCTCAACCTTGTAGGATGAGTGTTTCAGGGTGGTGCATCCTAATACCCCACGTTCCTTGCTTGATCACAGGGTGTGTGAGAATCCCGTCTCCACATTCTCTTCTCATCTCCCTAAACACACTATGGCTTTCATGTGGGTGCCTGCCAGTCTGCCAAGCGCTGCCCAAGACAAGGCTCGAGACTCATGCAGATCCCTGCTATTAGCAGTGAGAAAGACACGAGCTGATCCTTTAATGGGGCCTCAATAGCATGTCTCGCCACCGCGCGACTGCTCTGCTCTTTCTAGTGTTTGCGTTTCACCGTTAAATGATCACCTGCTCAGGTATTTCCTAAGTCTGAGCAGTCTGAGCACGGCCCCTGTGCAAAATTACTGTTTGATGTTCTTACAATATTTTGACTGTTCGGGCTGCACGCCGATCGTTATTTCCACTGGGTATGCAGCTCTGCATCATAACTATTTCTTTTCACACCCGTCAATTAAGCGTTTCGGGTTAATTACGTGTTCGGCACAGATTACAAAGGAGGATTCTTTTTTTTTTCCCTTTCATTTTTGAGAGGCTTAAGTGCCAGCTCTTGAATCTATCCACATAATAATGTATTTAATGCAAGATCCTGAAGTGATGATTGCACCCAGGCGTCTGTAACTCCAGAGCCAAGCTTTCAAAATCAGCACGTTAATGCTACTGAGGAGGTTTTCTATAAACATAACATCATATGTGGACGAGGATTTGCACAACAGGGATACGGATACAAAAATGATAACTCATCTAACCAATATTTGAGCCACGGCTGATGGTGGTAATTTGGTGTGTGTATGTGTTTGTGTTTCTGTGAATGTGTGTGTGGGGGTGTGTGTGTGTGCTTCATGGGAAACAATGTAGTTGAAAGTAATGATCTGTCAGTTTGCTGTCTGTGGCTGCAAAAAAACACATTACAACTCTAAAAGCCTCCTAAACACATTTACTACTGATTAATCGCCGAACGAGTCGGCACGGCTCGGTTTGTGTGTCACGCTGCACTGCGCATAACAATTAATGTCACTGCCAGTCAGCAAGTTCAAATATTTCCAGTACAGCAATTTCTTTTTACCCAGAGACTAAAATTAAACATTTAAATAGCTTCTGGATATCACATTTGCTCCATGTATTTATTAATTTTTTTATTTAACTTTGCTTAGGCTAATGATAATTTAAATAGAACTAATTGAAGGTTCGGTAATGAATGAATAAGTAATAGGTAACTGACCTTGCTTCTTACACTGGAGACTCCTTTCAAAAATACCTTCTAAACATCTCCTCATAGAATGACTATATCAACAATGGTACACATTTCTAATCCGTTTATGTGGACTGTCTGCCATGCAAGTCTATCCGTATGCTCTCGCTCTAGAAAGGGATTCAGAACGAGTGTGTTAACACAAACCTGCTCAGCCGTGATTACTGTTAGTGCTGCTGTTACAGGAAATAAATCAAATATCTTTTGACCAATCAGATTTGAGAATTAAAATCAACTATGTATGTATCAACATATACTTTATGGACCAAAAAAAAATTGTGACACCTGACATTTCCAGACATGCAGTATATGTTTTTTTCTCCAAACTGTTACCACAAAGTTGAAGGTGCACAGTTTTATTGCCTTTGGATGTGGTAGCATTAAATTTTGCCTGTACTTTGACTAGGAGACCCAAACGTATTCCAGTATGAGAATGCTCCTGTGCTCACAGCAAGCTTTATAAAGATATGGCTTACAGTAAGAGTGGAAGCTCCATTTCAATGGGATGCAATGGAACGCTGACTGCACCCCAGGCCTCCTCACCCTACATCAGTACTTTACTAACACTCTTGTAGCTAAATGAGCACAAATTTCTACAAGTACACTCATGGAACATCTTTCCAGAAGAGTGGGAAGCAAATGGGAACTACATGTGGGATGGAATGTTTAGAAAAGCACATACAAATGTTATGGTGATTTTTTGTCCATATAGTGTAAATCTTTTATATGTACAAATACTGGATCTGCATTATATTCCCAAAGAACTGTTTTTCACTCTGGCCAGAATCATTCAACCTCTTATGAATGCTGACATCTGGTCTTTTAAAACATCACACAGGGCATCACCAGGGAGTGTAAAGTGTGTGCTTTATTTATTATATCTGAATTCCACTGACAGAAAGGTGGAGGTGAATTTCAGAATGTCGGGTAGTTTTATTCTGTAGGAAAACAAACAGGTGCTTTGTGTGTGTGTGTGTGTGTGTGTGTGTGTGTGTGTGTGTGTGTGTGTGAGTGTGTGTGTGTGTGTGTGTGTGTGTGTGTGTGTAATGTGTGTGTGTGTGTGTGTGTTTGAGGGTGTCCAGCAGGGCTACTGCTGCTCTCTGCTTGTTGCTAATCATCTGGAAACATCTCAGTCTTGCACAAAAGACATGATCTGTAGACCTTTTTCACAGCTCGGTTCAGTGCTCCTTGATTTATCCGCAGTATTGTTTAACATTCACATGTAAAGGGTGTTTCTAATTTTTCTTTCGAAGAAACGAGGCACCACAGCGTTGTACATCAAATCGCTGTAAACACTGAGGCTTAATGGGACTTTTATGTGTGTGTTTGAGTAAAAAAAAAAAAAAAACTGTGGTCAAAGTCAAACACGGCCCTGTTGTTTTTAATGTCGCAACAATACGACGTCAACGCCAGAGATTCCAGAATAAGGCTGTCACTATATGAGGCACATGAAAAAGCAGGTTCAAATGTTTATTTCTTGAAGGAGCATGCGACAGAGCGTTTTTGCCCTGCAGGCACAGATGCGCGAAGAGCTTCAGTTAAAGCTATGAACGCCGGTAAATCCATTCAATGTGTTTGTTCTTCTGAGAATAAAATCAGATAGGCCAGAGGACTCAATCTATTGCCTGCCTGTAGGTGCACTGTAATGGCTGATGATTGTCTATAATGCATTATACATGACTCTGTCTCCCCAGTTCCCATTCTTAATCATGCTTCAAATGTCTCTCTCTCTCTCTTGCTTGCTCTCTCTTCCTCTCTCTCTCTGTCTTTCTCTCTCTTTTTGCTCTTCCTATCTCAGCCTTAAGCCAGTCCAGATGGATGAATAATGTTTTTTAAAAAATCAATTTGAGGGATTGGGTCTTCCCCATAGCGTCTATTTATCAGGACACTCTTTAAAGACGCCTGATTCCCCCTGCTGTGCTGAGGGAGAGACTGGCGTGTGTGTGAGAAAGTGTGTGTGGCAGTTTGTGTGTGTGTTTGATAATGAATGGAAATATCTTCATATGTCTATTAATGTGTATATTTCATTTATATGTGTAAGCCTGTATATCATCTGGGTCTCATTCATACCCAAGGTAAAGGGAGAGTAGATGGATCCGCAAAGTGTGTGTGTGTGTGTGTGCATGTGTGTTTATGTGTGTGCGTGCGTGCGAAATGGCTCCATGACGCTCCATCTGTCTCCAGACGTCCCTCGTGAATGAACTCAGAGTTTTAGTTACGTTTCACTGGAACTATTATCTCCTCATTAGTGAAACTCCAGAGGGATGTGAATTAGAGAATTAGCCAGTTAGCGACGAGCTCAGCGCGCTCAACGGTAATGCTAATATGGCTAATCAAGATTTAAGCTGTGCTTTATTATACATCATATTGAAGCAGGTCATACTTCTCCCTTGCGTCTAGATATATGTGCTAGATATCGGTATGAATGCTGTATCAGTATTAGAAATCGGTTTAAGGGGGTAAATGTACATTTGTAACCCAGGAATGGAAGTTGATTTAAGGATTCTTCTTCAAATCCTTATGAAATCTGTGCAAAATCCTCACTGCACTGTATATCAACCATTTTTTCTGCTAATTAAAACGTATATATATTTTTCTCTGTTTAGGCTGATTCTGTGGATCCGATGCAGTCTTTATGAATAGGTTTGTAAACATCTCCATTCGTATATTTAGTCACAGATGAAGATATGAAAAGTGTCCTGTTAAAACTAAGTGCAACAATAACCCATAAACCACATGGACAAAAGATTTTGACACCTGACTTTACCAGCCATGTGTGGTTCTTTCTCAAACTGTTACTTGGACACACAATTGTATAGAGTGACCATTTATTGGTCCATTTACTTGGACTGGGAGACCCAAACTCTTCTACCATGACAATACCCCTGATTGGTGTGGAAGATTTTATAAAACTCTAACCTCATCCCTATTTAACAGCTTTAGGATGAATTAGTATGCTGACTACACACCAGGCCTCCTCACCTCATCTACATAAGTACCTGACTTTACTAACAACCTTGTTGCTGAATGACCATAAATCTCCACAGGCACACTCCAAAATCTAGTGGAACATCTTGTCAGAAGAGTGGAGGTGATTATAACAGCAAATAGGGACTAAATGTGGAACGGGATATTCAAGAAGCACATACGACTCTTACAGTCAGGTGTCCACATACTTTTGTCCATATAGCGTAAATTTCTGTATGTCTAAACTAAACTACCAGGACACAGAAAGCTTTAAACGAATAAATATTAAAGTCTGCATGCTTTTTTTTTTCCTGATCAGATTTTCTACACTTATATTTCCTGATCCATCATTTCATAATGATTATTGATTAATCATCGCCCATGGGCAGTTACTAAATGCTTGTTTTTAACATGAGCCATCTTCTGTGCCAAAACTAATAGTGCCACAGTCCTTTCTGCGCACACACACACACACACACACACACACACACACACACACACACACACACACACACACACACACACACACACACACATACATACACACAGAGGGCTTTGGCAGAAACGCAGAGCGCCCTTTGTTCTTCAGTTTCAAAAAAAATAAAAATATTCAGTGAGGGAAATATTTATAAGGTCTGGAAATGTGTGTGTGTGTGTGTGTGTGTGTGTGTGTGTGTGTGTGTGTGTGTGTGTGTATGTGCACTTCTGCTTGTCCCTGAAGAACGCCGCAGAGGTGGGGGTGATTAGAGGAAATAAAAACAGTGGCGGCAGCCTCGTTAGCATAATGATTTCCCCTCATGCTCTGATGAGCTGAGGGGGAAAAAGCGAAACAGAGAGAGAGAGAGAGAAAGAGAGAGGGAGTGAGGGAGGGAGGTAAAAGGGGGAGGACTCCCAGGGCTCTTTAAGCACTTGAAGCATGTTAATAATCATTAAGTGTATGGAGTGGAGGGGAGGATGAGAGTCGGGAGTGTGTGTGTGTGTGTGTGTGTGTGAGCGAGAGAGAGAGAGAGAGAGAGAGAGAGAGAGAGAGAGAGAGAGAGAGAGAGAGAGAGAGAGAGAGAGGATTGACTGACTGGATCACCTGGGCTGTGCCCAAATTAACCTCTCATCTCCTTTTCCTCCCTGCTGCCACACTGCCTCCATAAGGGACCTATTAGAGGAGCCTTTGAAACGGAAAAGCGTGCGCTCCAGCACTGCTCTCGGCTCTGTCCATCAAGACTGGGCCTGCGCTTGTAAAGCAATCGCTCATTCTCGCTTTCTCTCCAGGTCTCTGTGTGTGTGTGTGTGTGTGTGTGTGTGTGTGTGTGTGTGTGTGTGTGTGTGTGTGTGTGTGTGTGTGTGTGTCTCTTTTTTTGGACATGCTAATAGCCCATCCTGGGAGGTTAGATAAAACAGGGCAGAAATCAGCTCATTAGCAGACGCAGATGCCGCGGAGAATGGAGCAGCATATCAACTCTTTACTCTCTCCATCCAGATTATTCTCACTTCCCAAATCACACACACACACACACACACACACACACACACACACACACACACACACACACACACACACACACACACACTATACATTAGGCCATCATTCTTTCTCTCTTTTTCTCTCTCTTTCTTTTGTTTGAATGTGACAGAACATTTAATAAATAACACCTATGAGACACACAGCGCAGCTTTAACACTACTGATTTTCCCTTGTTTTTCCACACACAGAGCAGTACGCCTTTTGACAGAATTCCCGAAATCAATTAGGCTTCAATTCGACAGAAGGCATTTCTCATTCATATCAATTACCCCAGGTTTCATTTCGCACCGGCTATCCGTAATTGGCATGCCGACGACCTGCCTGTTACCGTTTGACCTTCGTGTCTGTAGGCCACATTTAATTGGCTTCTTCATGAGCTTAAGAGGCCATGACGAACGGCCAGATGAATAAATACATGTATATAGGACATTTAGTATAACCCATTAACCGCTGCTTGTGTATGCGTACATGTGCGTGCGTGTTTGGCATGTTACATGAAACTGTCTGTTGTTGTTTTTTTTTGCAAGAGTTAGAAATAGCCCTTAATTATAATATATATATAAATATATATAATTTATATGTAGGAGTGTGAAGTATATGTATATGTATCTTCTTTTTCTTCTTACTGCTGCTCCTGCTAGGGGTCACCACAGCGGATTATCCGTCTCCATACCACCCTGTCCTCTACATCTGCCTCTTTGAAACCAACTACCTGCATGTCTTCCTTCACCACATCCATAAACCTCCTCCTTGGCCTTCCTCTTTTCCTCCCTCCTGGTGGCTCCATCCTCAGCATTCTCCTACTGATATACCCCATGTCCCTCCTCTGCACACGTCCAAACCAGTCAGCATTCTAATTCACCTCAAAGGTGTTTAATAGGGTTGATTTAAGAGCTCTATAGCAAATATGCCTCCAAATATGTGGCACCAGTTTTAGGTAGAACTACGTGTGGTTGGAAAAGTCAAGTATATAACGAAATGAGACAAAGCAATGAAACATCCAACGTTTAAATACATACCTGTTTAAATGTAACAGCAGCTAAACCAAGCTTTATCACCAAAACATTTTTCTTCAGATTACATAAGTGAATCCTGATGTAGTATTCGTCTGTTGCAGGCGATCCATCTCAGTATTTTATGCCTTCTCCATTTTTGCATGCTTTTCTGTTCGCCACATTTGTAAAGAGTGGTTCTATGAGTTGCTGTTTGCCTTCCTGTCACAGTGAAACATTTTGGCAGTTTCTCCTCTGTCCTCTGCATTTCCACCCACAGAGCTGCTGTTTACAGGAGGGTTTTTTTTTTTTACATTGCACACCATTTTGCATGAAAATCCTAGGGGATTATGGGTTTCTGAAATATTCAGACTAGACTGTCTGGCTGCAACCAAACATGCCACAGTAAGTTTTAACTGAGAGAATTTTTTGTGATGTGATGTGAACTTTACGTGAAGCTCTTGACCTGTACTTGCATGATTTTGTGCATTGTGCTGCTGCCACCTGATTGCAGAATTCCATGAATGAGCAGCTGTACAGGTGTTGCAAATAAAGTGTATACAGCTCAGGGTTGAACCTTGAATTAATAAGGTATGTGTTTTCTATGTATATATATATATGTACTATAAGTTCAGTCTCTCTTGCCATATAATAAATATTTGAAACTAATATACAAACGAATAAATATACTTTACAAGAATTAGACGTAATTCAAATGTTTATATACAATTTGAAAAATTTCAGTCAATTTTTTTTTTTCTTGCATTTCCCCTCTTTTCTCTTTTGAGTGAGAGACTGAGAGATGAGTAAAACTTGTGCTTGGAAAGGAAACTCGGGCTGCATTTTTTTCCTTTCAGGCTAATGTATTATCTCTTTGGCTCTTAGTAAAGCAACACACACACACACACACACACACACACACACACACACACACACACACACAAGCACACATACTCAACATTCACAGTCCCTGCAGCCTAGAAGAATGGGCCAGGCTTTGCATTCATTCATTCAGATTCATGTCTCCTCCGCTATGGAGGCCTGAGACTGCCATTCCTCCTCCTGGGAGCGCTTAAGCATCTCTCTGTCCGTATGCGAGGGGGCTGAGATTAGCCTAACCAGATTAGAGCGTCCTATTGCAATATGCCTCAGCACTACCCTCCAGTACGGATCCCCTCATGTGAAAATAACACATGCCCCAATGTTTCTAGCTCACACCAGTCCCCAGTGAGAGCAAAACAACCTCTACTGTATTATGACTGCAATGGAGAGACAAATAAGTGCTCTAGAAGGTGGTATCGCCAAGATAATAATAAATAGTAAAGAACGAAGAAACATTTCCATTCACGCAGCTCAGAGCTCTTCTAGAACCGGGAAAAAAATAAAAAAGCAACGGCGTATTTCAAAATGGTCGTGTCGTGGACTGGCTGACTTTGTGGGGTTCGGAGAAAGGGGGGATAATCTATTCCTTCCCTTTGTGCGGCTGGCCTGCAGGGTAGGCAGAGGAAAAACACAGCGAGAGCTCCTCTGTCTTCAATCATATCAAAGCCAAGCTTCTCCATTAGAAACACAAAGGCATCTGAAAGCAGAAGAGAGGATAGAGGTCGCCTCTTATTTCCTCTCTAATGCATTCTGGGAAAAAAAAAAAACGGACTGGATTTATTCCTCCTGCCCGGTTATGGATATGGTAGCATGTGCGCAGCAGACTGCTCGTGCTAAATATGTCTGTACTGATGTTCAGAAGGATGCACTGGCTTCACCTCTGTAGGCCGACAGCTCACAGCGTGAAAGTATTAATTATGAATAGAGAGACGGATAAATATTGATGCCCACGTTGGCTTCAGGGAGTTATCATAAAATGGAGGCTTGACTGGCTGTCAGGACGGGGGGCAAAAGGCAAGAAGTGGCCATATGCAGCACCGATTTCAGTGCCTTGCTTCTCGAGTTTATACACAGATTAATGTGTATGATTATCATTTAATTTAAGATTTTAATGTATTTTCTAACGTATAGTTTTAAAGGTAATGTCAAGGGCAACTTTAAAGGGTTAAAATTCAAATTCAAATTCAACTTTTTATCATTATTATTATAATGTTCTTATGACAGCATGTCATGTTGTTTTTTTTTTTTATTCCTTTCTTCCAATATAATGTGTATATACAGTATATTCAATATCATTTTTTTATTGATTGATTCATTGATTTTTTTAAATATTCGTTACACTATAAAGTTTTTAGAAACAGATAAATGAATGAAATAACTCATAATCTATATGCTTTTTATAGGCTTTTTAAGTGTCCATGAACTAATAAATATAATCCCAATACTTAAAAAAAGGTACCGGTATATAAAAAGTTGTTACAGGTGTGTAAAATGATCAGCGTTAACCGTTAAGCGAGCGAAACAAAACAGCAGATGTCATCTTTACGTATTTGAACTGAGTAAGCGTTTCCCTGTGTGTAGATCAGAAAAAAAAAAAAAGTGCTTTTCATATAAAGAGCCGTAGCTGAACTTCTCTCTTCAGCAGCATGTCGACACCAATCATCTTTCTGCTCGGCTGAATTCCTCCGAAGTCATTCACAATTATAAATGCCACTTATGATATTTTCTAACTTTGTAAGACAGAAGCTCGTTTCGGAGTTCATCATGTTCGCATCAGCAAGACTAATTCGTGCGATTTCATTTCCGGATGGACGTATAGACAGTCATCCTTGTGTACGTGCTTTTCTTTCCTGCTCTCTATGGGTTTTTGAGATTGTGTTTCAACTGGGGGGATTTTATCCAATCTGGTTTTGAAACGATTTTCACCCTCCTCCCTCATCGCACGCTCAAAGGCCGTGGCTGAAGGCCTCTCTGAAGTCTTCACGCATTAGTTCATATAAAGCTTTTTATTTAGCCTATTTGCTAAATCTGACAGTGCATTGTCTCTGCTTTAAGACTTGTACTCTTAGTAAAAAAAAAAAGAAAGAAAAAAAACTCATTTATCAATGTGACCTTTGAATCTTATGGTGTCCAGAAATAATTCCAACATAAAAAAAAAATCCTTCAACTTTTAATATCAGTTCCAATCAGTACCTTATTATTACACAATCCCAAAGTAAAGGCAGCAGAGCTCAAAGGATCATGGGAGAGGAAGCTGGTGTGACTTGGCGCACGCTAGACGCTTTCCCGGATAAACATCAGTACAAAAGCGAGCTTGTTCCCGACGAAATCAGAACGTCCAGAACTTTATTGAAAAACTGATTAAATGAAAATACACCCTAATCCCAGCCACGTCTGGCGTGTCGCCTCACCTGCGCACCTCTGTTAAACATCTGTAACTTAATTCTGTTTGGTTTTCGATCGCCGAGCTTAACTCCATGCTGCCTCGACCAGGTTAAAGCAACATGACGTAGCAAGTGTAAATGGCTGCAAGGTGTGATCCTGCTTTAATAAAAAACCGTTGATGGTGATGGTTATTATTATTATATATTTGTATTATTTTTTTATTATTATGTGCACATAATATGTTGCTTTTATTATATGATTTTTTTCCCCCTTAAAAAGTAAAAAAAAATTTGAATTTAAGAAAAAAATTAACGAAAAATTGTAACAACAAACACAAAACAATATAAATAATAATAATAATAATAATAATAATAATAATAATAATAATAATGCAATGAAAAACACAATAAGATACATATCCAATACATATCTGAAATATTCCAAGAAATATTTAACTTCTTTAATATTTTTTTATTTTTTATTTTTTTTTTAATAAAATTTTTTTAAATCTAAATTCACACAGACATTTGGAAACGTTATAGATCTTCTGTATAAAAATAAACCATTAAACAGCATCAGTAGTGTCGCTCTGTTTCTCGCTCACTCTCTGAGATCTAAAGCAAAAGCTGCTCCTCAATTATTCACACAGTTTAAATGGCAGCTGCTGCAGGGTGTATGCGTGTGTGTGTTGTGTTGTATTGTGTGTGTGTGTGTGTGTGTGTGTGTGTGTGTGTGTGTGTGTGTGTGTGTGTGTGTGTGAAATACAGAAAAGGCACCGTATGTCAGTAATATGTGATCAAGTGGTCATGTGATGCCCTGAAATGACAAAATAAACACGTGGCATTGCATAAATAACATGATCAAGTGTAAAAAAAATGTGATCACATGCTCTCCACGTGAAAAGAAACAAACGCGTAGTTGATATATAAAACACATGAAAGTTCTGGGGTGAGAAATATGTCCACGTGTGCAATGTTTTTTTTTGCGAGTGAATTCAGAAACGAGTCGATGTTCTTTTTATTGCGTAAAAATAGAATCTGAGGAAATAAAATAGCAAATTTGATGTATTTCAAGTGAGTGACAGTAGGATTTTCTTTAACAATTTATTTATTATTATTTAGACATGGCATGGTGATTGATATAATTATCTAGACTCATTTAAACTCTGCATTTGGAGGCGTTTATGATCTAATGTGTGGTCTTCTACGTAGCTCTGTGGCTCGGTTAGCCACTGTTAAAATTCAGGTATTAACTTAAATTTAAGTAAATAACAAACACTAAGGTTCTAAAAAAGGGACAAAATTGGATTCGATATCACATTTTTTCACGTTTATGAAATCTGTACTCAAGGGAACCCTTTTCCAGAATTTAGGTCACAGTCAATTTAATGGTCAATCAGTTTATGGTCAAAAGTACTGGAACAACTGACTTTTCCAGCCGTATGTGTTTCTTCCTGAAATCGTTACCAAAAAGTTGGAGGTCCACAATTGTATATAACATCTTGGATGCAATAGCATTCAGTTTTTCCTTCACTTGAACTAGGAGACCCAAACCTGTTCTAGCATGACAATGCCGCCGTGCACAAAGCCAGCTCAATGAAGATATAATGTACAGATCTTAAGTGGTCTGCTATAGAGCTCTGACCTTAAACCTATTGAAAACCTTTTGTATGATTTGGAACACCGACTGCCTCTCAGGTCTCCTCACCTCACTTTCATAAGTACCTCAATTTTATGAACACACACGTGTCTGAATGAACCCCTTCAAATCTCTACCACCACACTACAAAATCTAGTGGAGCATCTTTTCAGAAGATTGCAGGTTTTTGTATCAGCAAATGGGGTCTAAATGTGGAATGGGATGTTCTAAAAGCAGATATAAGTTTTATAGTTATAGGTGTCCACAAACTTTTGTCCATATAGTGTATAATATCTGTAACATGAGCCTGGAGCGTTACTGCTGCAAGGCTGCCCTCTGTCTGACGACTGAGAAAAGACCCACAATGTGTCGAGTGTGTCAGGACAATTTGATAAAGTGTTTTAACTGGAACTATTCTGGAAATCATTTCAGATCTGATTTGATTGTGTGGAGAATAATGAAATGAAATGAGATGAAATACATAAACAGCAATTAATAGGAAGCTGTTGTCATACTGGCAGCTTTCATAAAGATCCCATCAATGATTTGATTAACACGTAGCAGTGTTTAACCACACGGTGGAGATCTGGTGCTTGGATAAGGGTCCCATCTCTTTCTCTCTCTCTCTCTCTCTCTCTCTCTCTCTCTCTCTCTCTCTCTCTCTCTCTCTCTATCTATCTATCTATCTTGTACTGTTTTTCTATCTCTTTCTCCCTTATTCACTATTTCTCTCGTTCAAATCCCCCCCCAGTTTATCTTTTCTTTTTCTGCTTCTCTCTGTCCTTTTTTTTCTTCTTTTTTGCATCTATCTCATTCTGTATCTCTTATTCTGTCTGTTTCTCTCTCTCTCTCTTTCTCTCTCTTGCTCGCTCTATCTATCTATCTATCTATCTATCTATCTATCTATCTATCTATCTATCTATCTATCTATCTATCTATCTATCTATCTATCTATCTATCCACCTTGTACTGTTTTTCTCTCTCTTTCTCCCTCTTCACTTTTTCTCTCTTTCAAATCCCCCCCACACAGTTTATCTTTTATCTTTTCTTTTTTCTGCTTCTTTCTGTCCATTTTTTTATTTTTTTGCATCTATGTCATTCTGTATCTCTTATTCTGTCTCTCTCTCTCTCTCTCTCTCTCTCTCTCTCTCTCTCTCTCTCTCTTTCTCTCTCTTTCTCTATCTATCTATCCACTTTGTACTGTTTTTCTATCTCTTTCTTCCTTATTCGCATTCACTTTTTCTCTCTTTAAAATCCCCCCCACACACAGTTTATCTTTTCTGCTTCTCTCTGTCTATTTTTTCTTTTCTTTTTTTGCATCTATGTCATTCTGTATCTCTTATTCTGTCTGTTTCTCTCATTCTCTCTCTCTCTCTCTTACTCTCTCTCTCTCTCTCTCTCTCTCTCACTCTCTCTCGCTCTCTCTCTCTCTCTCTCTCTCTCTCTCTCTCTCTCTCTCTCTCTCTCTCTCTCTCTCTCTCTCTCTCTCTCTCTCTCTCTCTCTCTCACACTCAATGTCTATACATTTTCACCCCAACTCTTTCCCATATATCCCAGAAATGTTATATTTGTGTCAGTGATTGATTACATCTTTTGAGGCCATGTACAGCTGGAGCCGAACGCAGGCATCCTGTCAGCTGTCAGTCACTTTTGTAATTGATGATCTGACCAATCCTGTGTCTGCTCAACCCCCTGCCAAGGAAAGCGTGTACTGTATGTACTCAGCACAGCCGCTCGTCAGTCAGCACTTAATGCCCACGTAGACACAGTGTCACTCAGGGCCTGGGTCATGCTGCTTTACTCCTCCTCTACATGCTTCCTTTACTTACACATAAAAGGAAGCAAATTTCTGTCTATAAATAAAAGTTTGACACTTTCCATATTTTTTAATTGCAGTGGAAATAATTTACACAAAATATATTTATACAATTCTATTCATTTTTATTTGTATAGCGATTTTAACAATGAACATTGTCTCAAAGCAGCTTTACACAGATAATGTGGTGATAAAAATAAATATGTTCTTTATAAGTGTAAGTTTGTTCCTGATGAGCGAGCCGGTGGCGACTGTGGCAAGGAAAAACTCCCAGAGATGGCATAAGGAAGTACCCTTGAGAGGAACCAGACTCAAGAGGGAACCCATCCTCATCTGGGTTGCACCGAATGTCCATTTATTACAAATAAACGATGTTGCGTGGTACAGTGATGGTGATCAGAAGCAAACTGTAGTCCTGAGTCAGTGTAGCAGTCTGTTGACTCAAATTAGTTTTTTTGTCAGAAGTATTTCTGATTTATCTTTTGTTTAATTAATCATTAGAGAAACCACTTTCCTGGGAATATATATAAGTGTGTGTGTATGTGTGTGTGTGTGTGTGTGTGTGTGTGTGTGTGTGTGTGTGTGTGTGTGTGTGTGTGTGTGTGTGTGTGTGTGTGTGATTGGTAGAGTTTAAATCATTGGAGCATTCCTTGATTGGTTAGTTTCATTGTATTTCTATTCACCACAGCACTTCCTGCTTCTCAGAATGCCAGTGCTGAGAGAGAACAAAGGCTAAGAAAGTGCATAAAAAGGGAGAACGTTGAGAAACCTGGACTTAAAGTAATTAAGATGAAGAATAAACATTAGTATGTGTGTGTGTGTGTGTGTGTGTGTGTGTGTGTGTGTGTGTGTGCTGTGTGGCCTCAGGCATCAAGCCCCTGAGGTTCAGACTGAAGACATGAAGACTGTGACTAATCTAAAAGTGCTCTGAGCTTCAGCCAAAGTCTAGAAATTCAGGCCAATCTTATTTTATAATGTTATGCAATTCCAGTGATACTGTGCGGTGCAACACAGTTCTATTCATCTTAACCAATCCCGGAGGTCAGCATGTTACTGATATAACTTTTCCATAATCACATTATCACGCTGTTCATTGTTCTCGAGCCTGTTGTGAGATTAAGACGCACTAATAACAGATCTGGCTCCTTTGAGCTCTTATAAATGGAGGCCTAAATATCCAATCTAATATACACTCATCTCTGTGACTAAACACCACCCACATAATACTGTAATATTGTGTGCAAACAGAGATGAGGACAAACTGCCGCCGCCGCTTCAAAACCCACACATTAAAGCAGATTAGGCGGGGTTTTTATAGGCGATATGGTTCTCCTGTTGCTCCTTTCTGTTAGATTTTTCAGACAGAGTTTAAAGAAGTGTGTTGCCGGTGCTCCTTTTTAAACAATAGCAATGGTGTGTATCCTTGCAGTTCATGGAGCTGTGAGAAATTGCCCTCGTTCATCTGAATAGATTTGTTAAAGGCCCCCGGTGGATGGGAGAGGGCAAGGCCCGACAGCCTGGGCCTCGTGTTCAACGCCAGCCCGATTGGAGGTGCCCGGCATGAGGCCAGCCTCCCTGCCGCTCCCCCTCCCCCACTACTTTTCCTCCGTCACGCTGAGATAATCACGTTTGTGTTGAGGACTATGTGCTCTTTTGACAGTCATCATCCCCTCATTGATCCCATTACACCCAAGCCCCCATTGTTCTCCAAAGTGTTTGAAATGCCTATTGGAAGCAAAGGGGAGGGGCCAGCTTTTCTCAATCCTGTCAATCAATCAGGACATTTTTCTCGCTGTTGCCATAGTCCAGGGTGAGAGGTTAGGAAGACGGTGAATGAGAGCTGACGAAGCGATAATAATGGTATATTCGAGACGCCTTTTCAGCTGGGAATTCCCCAGGAGCACTAACACACAGCAAGTAAATGAAGACATGTTTGGATACCACAGCCATGCTGAGAGTGTGTGTGAATGTGTGTGTGTGTGTGTGTGTGTGTGTGTGTTTGTTGGGGGGGGCACCAGAGTTTGAAAACTAAATAGGCTTAGCCCAATCTTACCCATGAGTCTTGAGGAGAAACCCCCACTGAATTTGTGCTCTTTGGAGGCTCTTTGTTTTTCAGCTCATAAGCTCTGCTGAGGAGCTGGACTGACCTGGCTGGATTGACACAGGCCTCTACGGGTTTGTTTTCTTAGCTGTGATTTGGCCTATCAATTGTATAGTAGTCTTTTTGTTGGAGAATGAATGCCGGTAGTGATGATTTCAGGGGGGTTAAAGAAAACCCTAACTTGCTTAACTTTGAAATGAGGCACTGAGTCAGAGTGTGAGCCATTTATAATAGTGAAGTAAAAAAAAGAAAATTACTTTACAGATCAGAAGGTTATGTGTCAATGTGTCAACACAGAGGCTAATGCCAGCTGCTTGAGTAACTGCTCCTTACAACTTTTATTTATTTAAAGTGATACTTCTTTGGGAAGTAGTTTTTCCCTATGCTTAAGGTCTGAAATTTTCTTCATCAGTGTTTTTCCCCTTTGACAAATAAAGCAAATTAAAGACTTCAGTTTAGCATAGTTTAATGTGTTTTATATCAAAATGATCACACACTTGGGTCAAACAGTTGTTTAATGATCTATTACGTGTAGAGATGATCAGGACATCATAGAGCTAAAAAATGTTCACAGCTCCATCTTGAGGCCTGAATTGCTTAGTTTCTCATCACAATGGTGGGTCTCATTTCCCAGCAGCATCAGGTAGGAGATACAAGCTAATACAAGATATTATAGAACCAGTTGTATTTATATAGTAATTGTATACAGTTACAGTGGTACGTTAGCACTTAACTGATCTTTCATCTAACTTTCTAATCTTTTCTCTCAAAAAGAAATATTGAACAAGCAGTCCATCCAGGGTGGATCCCTGCATCATGCCCAGTGTTTAGCGATCCTGACCAGGATGATGAATGCTCAATGAATGATTCATTGAATGAACGATAATTACTGTTAAATGCTAGTCCCAAAACAATAAGCTTCTTGTAAGATATGCAAAATAGATGTATATACTAAAATATGCCCCCCCAAAACCAGTGTAAAATTTAATGGCATGTCAATTCAATAAATACTTTGGACAATTAAATTCGATCTACATAAATTCTACATAAGCATTACACATTTAAATGTATACTTATATTTAATACTATCTTTAAAAATAATGGAAGATTATGACTATCCATTTAAGACGAAATAGTATGATTTCTTATAAATGATATAGTTATAGTATAATAAAATTAAAAGCTACAGCTACAGCTAAATCATTGCTGTCACATCAGAGCTAGAATCTTTGTCCAACTACAATTTCGAAGACAGGACCAGACAAATCCATGTATTCCTTATTTGGTATTCGTTGCCAACAATTATGAGACTGAAAATCGATAATACCATTAGTTAAAACATTTTCTTACCTTTCTTAACTTCTTGACAATTGTTGCCTCATAGCTTTTTTTACAGTGTAAATCTAAGGCCACCACCACATTCCACTTGACCTCTGGGCAACTCAAATAGAATACAGCAGAGGACGAGGTGCATCATATCTGTCCACTTAACTGCAGAATCAGTGTCAGAAAGACACTATTAGTTGATTTATGACCCTACGATGTGGCCCCGAGCTTTAAAAGACACGCTACAATTACCCCAATAAGCCTTGTTCTTTTCATCCAAGTATCTCTGGTTGAGTCTGTGTGGTCTTTCTGTTCTCTTCCTGCTCAGGGAAAACGCATTCATCACCAGTTTCTTCATAAATCAGCACAGATGTTCCCACTGTGACCTGCAGCTCCCATGGAGCACATTTGATTATCACTTTAGATGCTTGTTTTGTTTTTTTAGTAAGGTAAGCAATCCATCTTTACTGCAGCACCCAGAGACAAGATTGTATACAACTGAGGAAAAAACCCATTTCATATAGAAAACAATACCTGTCAGGGTTTCATTCAAATCCATAGAGCCTTATGACCGACCCTCTTGTGGCCACTTAAGAAAGGTCTTACTTTCATAGTGACACATAAAGTAAATGTTTAACTTCTCTTATGTCAAACTCACATACATTTCACGTACATTTGATCATAGGGTTAGGGTTGATAATGCATTAAAAAAATGCAAAGCTCCCTGCCATTATCAGAATTTGCACATGACCTAAAATGTGTCTGGGACATCATTTAAGCAATATCATGCAGATACAGGTCAAGTGCTTCAGTTAAACCTCACAGAATGGGGGAAGATGCTACCACTGTGATTTTGACTGTCACATGAGCAAGCTGGATTGCAGATTTTTTTGCACGCACATTAGTCTATAGACACAGAATAAAATAAATACAAAAAATAAAGAAAAACTATGATTGGCTATCCAGAGAAGTCAATTGAGAATGGTTATAGCTGTTTGGAGCTGATAGGAAGCCTCAAACTAAAATAACCACTCTGTACACCCATGTTGAGCTGAAAAGCATCTCAGAACATACAGCATGTCAATATTGGAAGTAGCGCAGTGGATAAGATGTACTTTTAATTGGAAGGTCATGGACTCAAATCCCAGCACCACCAAGCTAGGCACTTGAGCAAAGCATGTTACCTTCAATTTCTCAGCTGTATAACTGAGATCATGTAAACAAACATTTAAAATTCGAAGGAAATTTGGAGCAGAAAATCAGATTTGGTTCCATGTTTGTCAGTCAAAAACAGGAGTCAGTAGTCAGTAGGCAGACTGACACTGTAATCAAACAATTGAAAGATAACTGATATTTTTCCAATCATAAATGATCCTGCTTCACTTCATTTATTTTACAGGAATTGCTGCAGAAATAGTTGGCTTGGCTGATTAAAGGGGACCAACATAAACATTTGAAAATTACCAAATTTCTTACATTATTTTTGAAAAGGTGCAATAGCTAGTAAAAAGTCAGTTAATGATATAAATGGGAAGAACGTCTCAAAAATAACCTTCCCTGGCTTTTTCTCTGGTAATTTCAGTCAGAAAAAGCTAATAAATGCCAGGTCAGCAACAAACGTTTTGTGTGCAAATGAATTCATTACTACTGAAAGTGTTTGTGGGTAAATGTGTGTATGTGTTTTCATGGTTCAGGAGGCAAACAGAACATTAACTTCTAATTGACCCATTATGTTTTTGTTGTGTATTAGGTGGTGACATCCCCTCAGAATAATAGGCAACCTAATACCTTTTCGACTGTATGTGTGTGTGAAAAAGCAGTTATTTAAACACAAAAATGTGTGTGTGTGTGTGTGTGTGTGTGTGTGTGTGTGTGTGTGTGTGTGTGTGTGTGTGTATGTGTGTGCGCTTGAAAAATACACAGTTGTTTTAGCTTGTGTGGATGCAATAAATATTGTTACTACTTTGACTGCAAAGTGATTACTGTTATTATTATATATATATATATATATATATATATATATATATATATATATATATATATATATATATATATATATATATACTGTATATGTATATATGTAGGCTGTCATTTTAACAGCACTAATTTTATTAATGTCTGATTAATGCAGTGTGCTGTTTTTGTTTGACAATTTAAAAAAAAAAAAAAAAAAAAATTGTAGAAATAAATATAACAGAGGCGAAATTACCTTCAACGCAACTTAATCACACATTTTATCTGTTCTAAATGTACGTTAATTTATTGTTAATTTAACATTCATTTACAACAGATACTAATGTGTGATTGAGTTGCGATTAACTCATTCTATTTAAAAACAAGTTTTTAGTTATTTTATTTGATTGACAGCCTATATCCTTATATATATATATATATCTATATGTGTGTATATATGTATAGATGTGTGTGTGTGTGTGTGTGTGTGTGTGTGTGTGTGTGTGTGTGTGTGTGTGTGTGTGTGTGTGTGAGTGTTAAAAATCCCCACAAGATCAAAACTGTAAGTTATTAATCTGTTTGTGGCTACACTTGGTCCCCACCACAGTACAAAAACTTGCATGCATACACACACACACACACACACACACACACACACACACACACAGACACACACACACACACACACACACACACACACACACACAAAGACACATACTCTCCCAGTCCTGTGGTGGTCTCAGTAATGGAGTGATTACAGGCTTCAGTGGTTTCAGGACTTATCACAGGATACAGGAGGCCTATAGGGAGAAAGAAAATCAAATGAGTTCGACCAACCAACACAAAAGACCATTTCATTAAACGTAGCCCCTATCAGCAGAGGACAAGGATACGAGCCTTTCCCATTTTAGCCAGGATCAGCTTATTTATTAAAAAGGAAACTAATGGGATTGAGCTTAATGTAAACCGTGCTCATCTGTTTGTGTGTGGTGTTTAAACAAGCCATTATTCTGGTCAATACAAAGAGGCGTGAGGGGGAATCTGAAAGACATCAGCGTCCATTTTTTCTCCCTCGGGATGTCACATAGTCTTCTGACCACACAATCACTGCTTATCACACACCTGTCAGTCTATCTGTGTGTCCAGTGCATCTTCATCAGCGTCTTCATTCTCAGCTTATCTACTTTATGACCCTATGTATATATAATGACATGTGATATAAGAATACAATGATATAAGATCTTTATTCTCAACAGGGATTTGGGTTAAGACAGTCAGAATATGCAACAAAAAAGAGAGGAAAAAAAGATGTCATTTGATCCCCAGCCGTTCACAGTCAGTGCTTGATGTAATTGAGTCAAATGGGCCATATTAACCCTCGCCAGCTTGGGATGGACCATGCCATTGATCACATAAACAGTTGGCAAGGATCGCATTTCGCCATCCTTTCCCTTCAAACCCCTTCCCTTTTCCTAGTTGAAGTGGACATGGAAACCAAACCCCATCCCCAGAGGAACAATCCTCAGAAATTATGGAGTGGCAGCTCTCAAGGGACAGCAGGAAGTGGACCGGTATTGAGCGCTGTCAGTCTCTCAGAGGGAGGTCAATGGCCCAGCACCTGGCAATTTACAGGTCCGCCACTGAACGTCAATGATTCAATATCATCCAGATTTTGCTCGGACACATGACGCTCTATTCATCAGGCCGTATCACTCTGTATGAGCAGGGCCAGGGCTTATCTTAAAGGAACAGCTGTAAGAGTGGGAAGGCTGAAAGCGACCATCGTTTCAACTGGTGTGATGACAAGCTGTCGGCTGGTTGTTCAAATCATTTCAGAGTCATCAGTGTCATGCTATATCACATAACTAAAGAGAGGAGACAGCTAAATGGGGGTTGAAACATGAAGATAGTGTGTGTCATGATCCACGGCTGGTTGTTCAGCCATGGTGGTCTGTGTTTTGGGGGAGTCCTGAGTGTGTTTGAGGCCAAACAATAACATAGTGATATGACATTTAAAATAATGTTAATATTTATGTCTTTAAAAAAAAATAAAAATTTTAAATATAATGCTTATGGTTATGCAGTAGCATACAAAAAGTACATCTACAACTGGTAGGAACAATCCTGTTAAATAAATCCATTATAAAAACCAAACAGTTTGTGTAAGCACATAATTTAACCCTTCAAACTCTTCTTTTTCATCCAATGCAGGGCTTATTACTTAGTAATTACTATTAATTACTCAAAAACTACAATTAATTTAATAGGGAATGTACGCAGTGAATGTAAATCTGGATACACCAATGATTAATACATGTGCTAAGATGTTGAACACAGTGCTTTCATAATTGGATAAGTATATTTTTCCTAATTAAGATAATAGATTAAGATCCATAGGGATAACCGCTTTAAACCAGAAATGGCTTTGGCTAGCTTTGCAGGATTTTATCCTACAACCTTCTGGAGATCAAGTCAAGTCAAGTTTATTTCTATAGCGCTTTTCACAACAGACATTGTCTCAAAGCGGCTTTACAGAATTTAACAATTTAGGTGAACAGTGTGTATTTATCCCTGATGAGCAGCCATGGAGACTGTGGGAAGGAAAAACTCCCTTAGATGTTATGAGGAAGAAACCTTGAGAGGAACCAGACTCAAAAGGGGAACCCATCCTCATTTGTGTGACATCAAGAGTGTGATTATAATCTTTAAACAATACAGAACACTGGAGAATAAGAACTAACATGCACACTGGAGTGTGTGATTATGAGTAATGATCTTTCTACAGTCTTATACAGTCATTGTGGTTATAAAACTAGGAGCTACTGAGCAACTCATAAAATAGCACTACATTTGCGATCATCACAGATCCAACACCAGCTTCTCCATGCCAGAGCCTTTAAACACTAGAAGAGGTCCAATGTCCAAAACTTCAATTGGCACTGGTACGTCTCTAGATGGGTCAGAATGTTTGTGGGGTCAGAATCTACTTCTTTAAAGGTCCACAATCTTCAAACGTGACCCTGATCACCACAATCCCTATTTAAATGTATAATCTAAAACTATAAAGCACAGCCTGCGTGAACTTGCAACCAGGTTTATCATTTCATTATTTGCTTAGCGTAGGATGAATCTCAACTCTATAATATAACACAATAGTGTGGCAGGAGGAAGATTAATAAAAAAGTGTTTATATGCTTATACCGCAGAAAGTATGCTTTCAGTAAAATATGTATATATTATCAGGGCTGTCAAATGATACAAATATTTCATCACGATTAATTGAATTTTTTGTCATGAGTCAACTTAATGCATGATTGCCATGAGTTAGTTAAAGCACATTTGTACCTGTACTAAATGTTTCTTAAATTAATACTTTGTAAGTTTTTAATACTCTAATCAACATGGGATTTATGCAAATGAATGTTATTTTATTAATGAATCCAAACTTAACATAGAGCATGAAGACAAAATTTTTTAAGTGTTTTAAAGTAATTATGGTGTTTTAAATTACGTAATTACCTTTGCCATGTTTCCACACGGACGGTTTTAATTGGTGGATGTGTGAATCATGGCGGATTTTGGTGCTTGATTTGAGACTTTTGACATCAGTAAAACAAATGTGTAGTGATTACAAATTGTTTTTCGGTGAAGTTATATATACAGTGCCTTGCGAAAATATTCGGCCCCCTTGAACTTTGCGACCTTTTGCCACATTTCAGGCTTCAAACATAAAGATATAAAACTGTAATTTTTTGTGAAGAATCAACAACAAGTGGGACACAATCATGAAGTGGAACAAAATTTATTGGATATTTCAAACTTTTTTAACAAATAAAAAACTGAAAAATTGGGCTTGCAAAATTATTCAGCCCCCTTAAGTTAATACTTTGTAGCGCCACCTTTTGCTGCGATTACAGCTGTAAGTCGCTTGGGGTATGTCTCTATCAGTTTTGCACATCGAGAGACTGAAATTTTTGCCCATTCCTCCTTGCAAAACAGGTCGAGCTCAGTGAGGTTGGATGGAGCGCATTTGTGAACAGCAGTTTTCAGTTCTTTCCACAGATTCTCGATTGGATTCAGGTCTGGACTTTGACTTGGCCATTCTAACACCTGGATATGTTTATTTGTGAACCATTCCATTGTAGATTTTGCTTTATGTTTTGGATCATTGTCTTGTTGGAAGACAAATCTCCGTCCCAGTCTCAGGTCTTTTGCAGACTCCATCAGGTTTTCTTCCAGAATGGTCTTGTATTTGGCTCCATCCATCTTCCTATCAATTTTAACTATCTTCCCTGTCCCTGCTGAAAAAAAGCAGGCCCAAACCATGATGCTGCCCCCACCATGTTTGACAGTGGGGATGGTGTGTTCAGGGTGATGAGCTGTGTTGCTTTTTACGCCAAACATAACGTTTTGCATTGTTGCCAAAAAGTCCGATTTTGGTTTCATCTGACCAGAGCACCTTCTTCCACATGTTTGGTGTGTCTCCCAGGTGGCTTGTGGTAAACTTTAAACGACACTTTTTATGGATATCTTTAAGGAATGGCTTTCTTCTTGCCACTCTTCCATAAAGGCCAGATTTGTGCAGTATACAACTGATTGTTGTCCTATGGACAGAGTCTCCCACCTCAGCTGTAGATCTCTGCAGTTTATCCAGAGTGATCATGGGCCTCTTGGCTGCATCTCTGATCAGTCTTCTCCTTGTATGAGCTGAAAGTTTAGAGGGACGGCCAGGTCTTGGTAGATTTGCAGTGGTCTGATACTCCTTCCATTTCAATATTATCGCTTGCACAGTGCTCCTTGGGATGTTTAAAGCTTGGGAAATCTTTTTGTATCCAAATCCGGCTTTAAACTTCTCCACAACAGTATCTCGGACCTGCCTGGTGTGTTCCTTGTTCTTCATGATGCTCTCTGCGCTTTAAACGGACCCCTGAGACTATCACAGTGCAGATGCATTTATACGGAGACTTGATTACACACATGTGGATTCTATTTATCATCATTAGTCATTTAGGTCAACATTGGATCATTCAGAGAGCATCACTGAACTTCTGGAGAGAGTTTGCTGCACTGAAAGTAAAGGGGCTGAATAATTTTGCACGCCCAATTTTTCAGTTTTTTATTTGTTAAAAAAGTTTGAAATATCCAATAAATTAAGTTCCACTTCATGATTGTGTCCCACTTGTTGTTGATTCTTCACAAAAAATTACAGTTTCATATCTTTATGTTTGAAGCCTGAAATGTGGCAAAAGGTCGCAAAGTTCAAGGGGGCCGAATACTTTCGCAAGGCACTGTATATATATATAATATATATATATATATATATATATATATATATATATATATATATATATATAGTAAAGTAAAGAAAGGACATAAATAAATCTGTGATGCACATTTTTTTGTTATCTATATCTCTGTTGTCTATTGTGATATAAGTTTCATTCATATACAGTATACTTACAATATACATATGTCATGATAATGTTGTAGAATAAAACAATTTTATTACCAGTTTGTTTCTGATATTATTTTTATTTGTTAAAGTTAACAAAAAAAATCATATCACTAAGAAACTGTTAAGCTCATCTGTCTTGAAGATTCAAAAGATAGCATGATTAAAAGATATCAAATATAAATAAGTAAATAAATATATATATTTTTTAAGTAATTAAAATAAACGTTGCTCAATATAACCACTGACATGAAATAACAATAAGATTAACCTTAATATTTTCAGATTGTCTTTTTAAAGCATTAAAAAGAGAGGGATAAAATGGTGCAGAGTAAAACTATACAGTCGATTTTGTTTCCTAAAAGCTTATTGATTGCACTGTGACCAATCATTATGCTTGTGAGCTGTGTTTTTCTCTCTGCCTGAATGAAGTTGTCGTTACACATTCGCTTTAGAGGAGTCCATCAGCAGCTTCAGTTCTCTTACACTATAACAATGAGATGAGCACAGAGCATCGATACGCGATACAACACGCCAATAAATTTACTTTAAAGTGCTATGTTTTAATTTTTTTCATACAACTCAGTATTGTTAATTTACACAAATAACATAGAGACGATGACGATTCAGGATTCTAATCATGATTTTGATTATATAACATAATATATAATATTACACCTTTTCTTCTTAAAAAGTGATCAGTAATTTAAATGTAAGTAAACAAATGCCAGTGCTCAGATTTAATTTGTGAATTGGCGAAATTCAATTAAATCAGTTCAATTAATTTTTATAGCGCATTAACAATGAACATTGTCTCAAAGCAGCTTTACACAGATAATGTGGTGATAAAAATTAATAAGATGATCTTTATAAATGTAAGTTTGTTCCTGATGAGCGAGCCGATGTCGACTGTGGCAAGGAAAAACTCCCCGAGATGGCATAAGGAAGAAACCTTGAGAGGAACCAGACTCAAGAGGGAACCCATCCTCATCTGGGTTGCACTGAATGTCCATTTTTCTGGGAAGATGTTGACTAGATTTTGAAGTGTAATTGTGGAGGTTTGTAGTCATTCAGCCACAAGCGTGTTAGTAAAGTCTGGTACTGCAGCTGAGGAAGTCTGTGGTGCAGTCAGCGTTCACATTCATCTCAAAGGTGTTCAATAGTGTTTTTTGGTCCGAGCTCTATAGCAGGCCACTCAAAATCTTCCACTCAACATTGTGTTAACAGTTTGAGGAAGTCATTATATTATAATGTTATTAAATTATTATTATAATTATTGTTATTGCTTTTATTACAATGTGCTTCTGAAGGTTTGTGGAAATCTTTATAATCCATTTTACATAAAATCCGTCAGTGTGCCAATATTGTCACTATAGCAAATTTAAACTTATATATATAAATATATATCCATGGTACGTATATATCGTTTAATAGCATTTAATTTAAGTTTTGTTCGTTCTCAGTATTTTTCACAAGTGCAGATTTCCTGATCCTGGTCCTGTGTATATAGATGCAGTTTCCTGAAACGAACAGATGGTGGCGCTTATAATCAGTATTAACAAGTAAACACCAGGGCTCATATGTGGGGAAAAAAAGTGTTATTTATATTCATTATAGCAAATGAAATGAAATTATTTGACTTAACACACATTCTTTAGCGTTGCATTTTTTTATACAATCCTTTATGTAGACACAATGGAGACCGTTATATGGATAATCGAGCAGTAAAATCTGCAACATTTTCCTTGTTTTGTGAGAAAAAGTGTACTTGGATTGTAAATGCTTTCAGGTGGAAGAAATATTCAGTGTGAGAGAATGATACCTACACGATGATAAGTGAGTAATGAAACGGCATTGAATTATGTCGACTCTCAGAGGGACAAAGAAACGCATACTTTAAAGAGCAACTACTCTGTTTGTGGCAGTGGCCTGGAGATCAGATGCATGAACCCAGCATCAGGTTTAAAATTGTGTTTGGGTGAAAAAGACTTGTGTTTGGGTGGAAACAAGAATGTTAAACAGTTAGATGAAATAAAATCAGAATTTCCTTAAGTAATATAAATATCCACTATCAAGTCAAATCAAGTCAAGTCAAGTCAAGTCAAGTCAAGTCAAGTTTAATTCTTTAGCGATTTTCACAACAGACATTGTCTCAAAGCAGCTTTACAGAATTTAACAGTTAAGTTTATATATTAATAATATAATAATTATAATATAATGTTAATATTATAGTATTATTATTATAGAATAAAAACTTTCTTTCGGCTTCTCCCATTAGGGGTCGCCACAGTGGATCGTCCGCATGTTAGATTTGGCATATGTTTTTACGCTGGATGCCCTTCTTAACACAACCCTCCCCATTTATCTGGGCTTGGGACCGGCACTAAGAGTGGCTGGGGTTGGTTCCCTGACCGGGGATCGAACCCGGGCCGTGGCGGTGAGAGCGCCGCATCCTAACCACTAGACCACCAGGGAACCTTTATTATTATAATAGAATAACAATATGAAATGTATTTTTTACAACATACTAATTATTATAAGCACAGTTTTATGATTTGTGCTTCATAGAAAGTGTTGTCAAATAAGTGTTATTTTACAAGGAAATAGTCCAGACATGTGTATCCAGGCTGGTGCATACAGAAGCTATTTCCTGACCGAGTGTGTCAGAAAGTGTTCCTGTGTAAAGGGAGTAAAGTGTCAGAGATCTCTTGACACAAGTCCCCATGGTGCAGCTCTTTAGGACAAAAAGTGTATGAGAATAGAGCCAACTCTCTAAACATCTCCTGTCCTTCCCTGTTTCCCTTCCATTTTCTGCCTGGCTGAATGAAACGTCTGGACGAGAGCTTTTTCTCTGTCCCCACAGACTGAGCCGAATCAGGGATGAAGAGATGGAGAGGAAACAATAGGAGGCTCTGGAGAAAAGTTAAACTTGAGAGTGGATAAATGGGAGGCAGAAGCCAGAACACGAGGGCCAGAATATCCATAAGGATATTTCCCTCCCTCTACAGCAAGTTGAGTCTCGACTGCAAAATCCCTCGAGGTTTCTTCCCGGAGGGATCGAGCAAAATGAGTGGCATTTTAATTTGTCTCATGATAAAGGTGCTCATATATTGAACAAGCGCTGTTGTCTGTGTTTTGACGAGGAGCGGAAATAAAGCTTTCACCCCCATCAGTTTATTCCATCAACAACAACAGCAGTGGAAAACAAACCCGTCAGTCAAAAATGCTGGCAATTTGTATTTTGGCTGTAACAATGAATAAGTACAGAGCACCATCTTCACATCATTTACCTTGGAGCGTCTGAGGACAAAAACACTACAGCAGGGCGAGATGTGAGGATGCCAAGTGTACGGTCCGTTCAGAGAAGATGCAATCGAGGAGCTGCCACTCTAATGAAAAGGCAGGTAGAGCTGGATGCCTCGTAGCAATGTAGTCATGGATATGACCTGAAGGAGCTTCACATCTCTGATCTCTATTTCACCACCTTATATCTTCACTACCAAGTATGTTCATGTAGATTCATCTGTCCTGGGATTATGAATAAACCGTGGACTGTGTTGATTTGGTTTCTGTAAGAGCACCATTGACAATATTTATGGTTGTAATTAAAACAGTAAAATGTTTATAAAAACGCATCCCTTTTAACACGTGATTGTTTCTATAGTACCAGCTACACTATATCGACAAAAGTTTGTGGACACCTGACCATAATGTACGTTTTTTGTAGTTAAGTGCTCTATAACAGGCCACTCAAGATCTTTCACTGCAACCCAGAAACAAAAATGCTTTATGGAGCTGGCTTTGTGCACAGGAACATTGTCATGCTGGAACAGGTTTCGGTCTTCTAATTCAAGTGAAGGATCCAAATCACATCCAAAGACATCCTGCACGATTGTGTGTCCCTTGTTTGGGAAAGAGCCACATATGACTGGAGAAGCCAGGTGTCCCAATACTTTTGTCCATATTGTGTATTTTACAGCAGCACCTATGGTTAACACATTAGCAAACTATTATATTTTACGAACAAAACTCTATAATCACATATTGTTTAAGACAATCTTTTTAATACATTTTGGAAGTACTGTTGTCTCTTCAACACACTTTTTCAACGCATCCTGTCATGCTTTAATTTTCGGGATTCATATCCCAGGCATGTGATTGTGACTATTGATAAAGACTATGATTTAAGTATAGAAACATTAAAAAATTTGCCAAATATTCACCCATTGTTCACAAGTATGCTGGATAATAAAAATAAAGTGTTCACTGATAGAGGTTGGTCTATAATAATTAATGCTGCATGTGGCTGTTAATATTGAATATCAATTTGAACTGATGTCGATGTTTAGATTTGGAGTTCAAAATCAATAGGTGTTCGACTGGGATAATAGCTGGTACAAAGCTATAGCATATGAGTTACATAATTCTGATCCTTATAATGCCATTTAGTGAGCACTTATGCCCTGTTTATGGGATGGAGTCCAATTGGAAAAGAACACACCCATCAAGATTAAGGAATATTCGCATCACCAGTCTGTCTGAAGAATTTGTAAGAAAGTTGAATTTCAATAATAATAATAATAATAATAATAATAATAATAATCATCATAATCATCATCATTATCATCATCATCATCATAATAATAATAATCATAATAATAAAATGATAACAATACCAAATAATAATAATAATATTAATAATAATATTAATAATAATAATAATAATAATAATAATAATAATAATAATAATAATAATAATAATAATAATACAGTATGTCTATTTACAGTATGTCCACTATTACAAGTTAACACGAGTAAGAACGCAGAGAAACAAAAGTGCTAACACGGTGAGAGGTTATCTTTTGTGGTGGGGAAGATGTTTATCTTTGTTTTCATCTTTCTCTAGGAGTGTAGGGGTTTGAGATGATGCACTGCAACCTCTTCATCTATTATGTATATTAAGTGAACTGTAACACAGCAAACCACTTAGCTATGACAGTGAGAAAGCACAGGGAAAAGCTCTGAGCTGCAAATCTGAGATGTCAGCTGGCATCATGGGTATGGTTTCATTTGAAAAAGACTTGAGTGAGTGATAAAGGGTCACGTTTCAGATAAATGGAAGCCTCTCTCTCTCTCTCTCTCTCTCTCTCTCTCTCTCTCTCTCTCTCTCTCTCTCTCTCTCTCTCTCTCTCTCTCTCTCTCTCTCAGTAGTCCCAAATCACATGTCTGTCTAAACATGTTCATTCATATATGTTACCTTTACTGTAACAATGTACATTTTTACTTGTATGGTAAAGATTGAATATGTTTGCAATTGTTAATCATTGTTGTAACAGTTGCTTTTGGAAGGAGTCTCCTGTATCAGATGGGGGGCTTTTTACTTGTCATATGTACCTTATAGCAAAGTGAAATTTTTTATGAAGTAACAATTGGAAAGGAAGCTGGGGTCAGAGTGCAGGGTCAGTCATCATACAGCTGCCCTGGAGCAGAGAAGGGTATGGGCCTTGCTCAAGGGCCCAAAAAATGGCAACTTGGCAATATTGGGGCTTAAAACCCTGACTATCCAGAGAGTCAAGTCAAGAAGCTTTTATTGTCATTTCAACCGTATATAGCTGACACAGTTCACAGTGAAACGAGACAACGTTCCTCCAGAACCCTGGTGCTACATAATACAACATAAAGCTACATAAAGCTACATAACAGAAAAACACAGAGTTAGGGACTAAACCCAGAGCTAAGAACTAAACCCAGAGCTAAGAACTAAACCCAGAGCTAAGAACTAAACACAGAGTTAAGGACTAAACACAGAGCTAAGAACTAAACACAGAGTCAAGGACTAAACACAGAGCTAAGAACTAAACCCAGATCTGAGAACTAAACACAGAGCTAAGGACTGAACACAGAGTTAAAGACTAAACACAGAGCTAAGGACTAAACACAGAGCTAAGGACTAAACACAGAGCTAAGAACTAAACACAGAGTTAAGGACTAAACACAGAGCTAAAGACTAAACACAGAGCTAAAGACTAAACACAGAGTTAAGGACTAAACACAAAGCTTAGAACTAAACCCAGATTGAAAAACTAAACACAGAGTTAAGGACTAAACAGCGCTAAGGACTGAACACAGGATTAAAGACTAAACACAGAGCTAAGGACTAAACACAGAGCTAAGGACTAAACACAGAGCTAAAGACTAAACACAGAGTTAAGGACTAAACACAGAGCTAAGAACTAAACCCAGATCTGAGAACTAAACACAGAGCTAAGGACTGAACACAGAGTTAAAGACTAAACACAGAGCTAAGGACTAAACACAGAGCTAAGGACTAAACACAGAGCTAAGAACTAAACACAGAGTTAAGGACTAAACACAGAGCTAAAGACTAAACACAGAGTTAAGGACTAAACACAAAGCTTAGAACTAAACCCAGATCGAAAAACTAAACACAGAGTTAAGGACTAAACAGCGCTAAGGACTGAACACAGAGTTAAAGACTAAACACAGAGCTAAGGACTAAACACAAAGCTAAGGACTAAACACAGAGCTATGAACTAAACACAAAGCTTAGAACTAAACCCAGAGCTAAGAACTAAACACAGCGCTAAGGACTAAACACAGAGCTAAAGACTAAACACAGAGTTAAGGACTAAACACAAAGCTTAGAACTGAACCCAGTGCTAAGAACTAAACACAGAGTTAAGGACTAAACACAGAGCTAAGGACTAAACCCAGTGCTAAGGACTAAACACAGAGTAAAGACTAAACACAGAGCTAAGGACTAAGTTGTCCTTACCACATGAACTGCATCGTGTGCAACCTTGTGCAAACAGCAAATGGCAAGACAGTGCAAAAGACAACACAAGACAGTGAAGGACAAATACACAAAACACAAAATAGTGCCAGCAGTCAACTTTTTGTGTATTATACAGTACAGTGTGCAAGAGAGAACTGAGTACAGACGTGTACCTTGTAAATAAACACAAAACTCAACATAAAAGTTTGCGCAAAACAGCAATAACAGCAGTCAAATGGATGAAAAAAACAAAACAAAAATAAAACAGCATGTAAACAGTTGTGTAACAATAAAATATTATAATATGGGTGGTACTGGAGACATGGATGTGGTGAAATGAGTATGAGTGTGTGTTTCAGTTCAGATTTGTAGCAGCTCAGTACACACAGTTGAGTGAGTTTGTGTGTGTGGGTTTCAGTTTAGTTCTGTATCTGATTAGTTACCCAAAGCCTTAAACCACCTCCCAAACAGTGCTTTAAATCTATAAGTACTCGCACAGGGAAGGGTTCAGGATGGTAGAGTTTGTGCCTTGTGGTTTTTTAGTAATATGACAAGCTGAATTTTTTTACTTTATGATTTCAAGAGAGAGAGAAAGGAAAAAGAGGATGACAGGGGAACGGATGTTTATAGCTGCTATAATGAAAGTGATACATCTGACCTTCTAATAAAGTCACTGTCAGTGTTGAGATGTGTATATTTATTTTATGCTATCTAGGGGAGTTTTTCCTTGCCCCAGTCGCCACCGGCTCATTCATCAGGGACAAACTTACACTTATAAAGAACATCTTATTTATTTTTTATCACCACATTATCTGTGTAAAGCTGCTTTGAGACAATGTTCATTGTTAATGCGCTATACAAATAAAAATGAATTGAATTTATTGTTATTATATGACATTGTATGATAATATTATGTGATAAATGATGCTTAAAATGCATTATTGCCGAATAGGGATTAACTAAAAAACAAGCGCTTTATGTAGAAATTTGTAGAATGCATACGCATATGTATAAAACACAGGCTGTAGTCATAAATGTGCATGTGTGTGGTCCCAATGAGGAAAACTGACTTTATTTTATTTTATTTTATTTTATTTTATTTTATTTTATTTTATTTTATTTTATTTTATTTTATTTTATTTCATTTTATTTTATTTTATTTTATTTTACTTTATTTTATTTTATTTAATTTTATTTTATTTAATGTAATTTTATTTTATTATTATTTTTTTTTTACTTCATTTTATTTTATTTTATTTTATTTTATTTATTTCATTTTATTTAATTTTTTATTCAATTTACATGACAAATCAATGTGTGTGTGTGTGTGTGTGTGTGTGTGTGTGTGTGTGTGTGTGTGTGTGTGTGTGTGTGTGTGTGTGTGTGTGTGTGTGAGTGGGGTTTGCTGTTAATAACAGCTCATTCAAGTAAATGTTTAATAGCCTAAAGCCCCTTTCCCCTCCTCCCTTTTGTCCCCAGACCCACCCTGATCATGTTATTTTAATTGTAGTCAAGTGTTTTAAAACTCTAGAAGAAAAGCAATTATGCTAATCTCCCGGCTCGCTCATCAATCATTTCCGATGGAGCTGTCTGAGCTGCGTTGGTGAAGTCCTCTCCAGGCAGGCAGGTGTTCCTTTGCTCATTAAAGTAAGAGAGAGAGAGAGAGAGAGAGAGAGAGAGAGAGAGAGAGAGAGAGAGAGAGAGAAAGAGAGAGAGAGAGAAAGCCCGAGGCTGGCCACTTCCTCCACCATGCAGGAGAGAGTGTAAAGGAGGAGTGTGAGAGGTGGAGCACAGTGCTGCTTCATCACTGAGCACATGCATTAGACCTCATCTTTACATCTTGAACAGCCAGTGTGTGGAGCAGGAGTTATAAAGCATGAGGCGTGCCTTCGATTGGTTTTAGTTTTCGTTCCTGCAGCACGGCTGCTCAGATTAAGAATATGTTCTGGAGAGAGAACGGACAAATCAGATGCAGTTTGTCCGAACTGAAATGACACTTTAATTGGATTTTCCTCCATGCTGCATGAAGATCTGATGACCTGATGACTTTTGCGCGGAGATGCGTTCTTGCCTTTCATCTCCTTAGGCATGTCATACACTGAGTTTGGCTACTCATATTCAGCACCTCCCCAGGTGAGTACCTCAGAGCACCTTACATTCTTATAATCATTACTGTTTTTGGTCTATTTGACCTCATTACCTGTTGAACCTTGTACTCTTTTTGCACATTTAAGTATATTTGCACTATTTTATATATACCACCTTATCGTTTATAATGTATTTCCTCATATCATCTCTTCCTCTATATTTCCATCTTCTTTTATTTTTTATATTTTATACCAATAGACCTCACTTTTGCACAATTCCTGAGCAGAATAATAATAATAATAATTGTATTATTATTTCCTTTTCTTTATATCCTTTGATAAAATACTGTAATAAAATTATAAACTTTATTTAAGTAGACGCTTCTGCCTGCTAAAAAAGTGATAAGTTCTTGAATCACATAGGCATTAATACATAAACAAAAAAATAAATAATGTAAGTAGATAAGTGCATTATAATAGTGTTTAAATCTACTCAAATGCTCCCTTAATGAGTAAATAAATTCTGTTAAGTCTTAAATATGTTTTATATTTTATTATTAATAAATAAAATTTTTTATAAAACTCAAAGACTCAAGTCAGATTTGATTGGTAATATTTGATCATATTGATGTTTTCTCTAGAAATAATTTCTTAAAGTATTAAAAAGAACAAATGATTGAAATAAGTAAAAAAAAAAAATTAAAAAAAATAAGTTTAATAATTGTATATTTGGTAAAATGTGATCTGATGTTCAGATATACTACATAAATTTGACTATATTCAAGACATTATTACTTTGTTACTTTAGGTTAATTTGAAAGAGCACATTATTATATAAATATAAACTAATATGTAAGAGTATATGTACAAATAAACTATTTGTGCATACACTGTAGGAAATAAAGTCATATAAACAAATGGAAAGTGAATTTTAATCACTAGAGTGTGTTTAGTTTGGACCTCTATAACAGATCATTGCACTTTTTGTTTATTAATTTTACATTAAATTTACAGAAATAAACACATTTATTTTCAATTTTTTAAAAGGGAATCTTTTGTTGTTTTAGTGTTACATCTTTAAAAAAATTTAATAAATAATCAGATATTGGGGACTACTGGTATACCTGTAATTATGCTTGAAAAAAAGAAAAAAAAAAAGCATCTTTCCAGGTAAGAGATGTGTACTAAAGGTTAAAAGATGTCCTCTTTGGGTTAGGGTGGTATAACCTGAGCAGCTTGGAAAAGTGTGCATTATTCATTTTTTTTTTTCAGAAAGTGAGAAAATCTTTTATTCTTTTAATATCCGTGTCCAATATTTATTCATTTTAAAGCATGATATACAGACTTGGGATGTCTATTAGAAATGTCTAATTACAATGATAATTATATTTGGACTTAATGAGAGGTTTAACCAAATGTAAATGCAGAAATATTTCTCTTCCCTGACAGATCCTGTTATCCTCAAATACTCTGGGATCCTGCTACGAGTCAGGGAGGGACTCTCCATTCAATTCTGCGCAGACCTCTCTCTACTGCCCGGTGTACGAGGGAGCTTTGGTGACATCCGCCAGACACGACCTCAACTCTGCATATGAGAATGGATATACGAAAGATCACGGGACATACTGTTCTTATTCGTATAGAACGGATTCAGCATGTCTGTATTCCCTGGTATGGGTTTGGTGGTGATTTTATGTACGCAGCCCCCCTAAAAACAATTAATAAATTAAATAATTGAATGATTCAAAACATAAATATAACTGTAATTAAATCAGTAAAGTTGAGGTGTTCATTCAAGATTTTAACTTTTTGCTGATACATTCTGATGTATATTTTCAAAAGATTTCCTATTGATTAGACGTTAATATGCAATGCATATCCCATAAGCAGGTGGAGGAAGTTTAAAAATGCTTTATCAAACTTTCAATTAAATTCACAGCTTTTTCTTTACTTGTAGGGTAAGATCCAAGAGATAGAGGAACCAGGAACGGCAAATGCAAAGATCACACATGGCTCGACTTATTTTTCGTACAATCACCCATTTGGATACCAATACGACTCATATGGGTAAGCTGTACGGTATCTGAGCGGATATCTAAACTGATTTTTATACATTTTCTGATGAAATTGGGTTTTTGAAAGCCCTCTGTGTAAGTGTATCTTGATACTTGGTTATTGGGTGTTTAGGTATGGATCTGTGGATGTTAACACGAGAAGGAAGAATGCAACCAGAGAGACCACTAGCACCCTGAAAGCCTGGCTTCAGGAGCACAAAAAGAACCCGTACCCTACTAAAGGAGAGAAAATCATGCTGGCTATAATCACCAAAATGACCTTGACGCAGGTGTCCACGTGGTTCGCCAATGCGCGCCGGAGACTCAAGAAAGAGAACAAAATGACATGGTCCCCACGCAACAAGACCTCAGAGGAGAGAGGCTGCGAAGAGGAAGTGGATAATATTGAAGGTGAGACAGACAAGGAATTTGCTGTTTTTGGTATCTTATAGTAAATTCATAAATATATTAACACCAATGGAACCTGATGACAAGATTCTTTAGAGAAATGACATTAAATCCCCTTTTTTAAAACTTAAAATAGAACCTTATTGATACTTATAAAACACAGATGTACCAAAATGATCCCATTATCTGGAAATACAAAAGTTAAATAAATAACTCTCTCTTAATTCCAGACAACCCAAGGGTAGACGATACAGATCCAGCACAAAGTGATTTGGAAGACCTCGACCTGAATGAGTCAGATGCCTCCGAATATGACCCGAAAATTTTGTTACCCATGAGCACTCATGCAAGATCACAGGACTGTCCAGCTTATCGACAAGGAGAACCTCTTCTACATGCCTCGACTCCAGATACAAGATACAACCGTTGTGATAAAACCTGCTTAGAATCAATGACTCAAGAAAGTCACTACCGTGAACAAGATGACACCAAGTCCAAAATTTGGTCCCTGGCACAGACAGCCACGTCATTAAATCAGGAAAATTATACATCATGCATGCACAGGGGTCAAGGCACACGTTCATCCTCTATAGGCTGCCATGTGGATTTAGAGGACTCTCCATTCACCAGCCTCAGAAACTGGGTGGACGGAATGTTTCATGATCCACTCCTTCGGCAAAGCAACTTAAACCACACTTTCTCCAATTCTTCAAGTTTATGGATGTTGGAGAACAGATTCCATGAACTGACAGATTCAGTTCCCTCACCCTAGCTCACATTAAACTAGTTGAACCAACATGCTATTTTATTTATTTGAAGGTATGCATTTATTAAAAAAAAAAAAAAAACGACACTGCAGCACTAAAGCACAAATGCAATGCTATTAAGAAAATGCACAAACGCACAATTAGGAAATATACATTTGGAAATAACGGTAGCTTTAGAAGAAATTGTAACATATTCAGTTTAGGAAAATGCACATACTGTACATACGTATATGGGATTTTTTAAATCTTTTGTCTTGTTGGCTGTCCATGGTGCTGAAAGCTTTCTCTCTCAGCTTTTATTTTTCATTCTTTGTACTTCACAAGAGTGTGTAAATTTGGCATGCAATCATGATGGTTAAATATAAACTAATAAACTTTAAAAAATAAAATAAAAAAAAGATTTATTTGTTCCTTTCCATCCAATGCCTTTGAAACTTCAGCATTTCAGCACTGTTAGATTTGTAACACAGCAAAAGCTTGACATTAAAAGTACTTTAATAATAAAATAAAACCCTTCTCCTAAATCCCTGCTATGTTGAAACTTACAGCATTCAAAGAGACCCTTTTAACTCTGAGATAAATTTCACAAACCACTCAATAAGATGCAATTACTGAACATAGTCCAACTATTACAACATGAACCTTACTGTGTAATTGGTAACTATTTTACAAACCCCTTGCTGTACCTTTCCTTCAGTTTAAGTGAAAACGACTAAAGTAAAGTATACATTTGTCTCTAGCTAGTTTTATTTAAATAAATGTCTATCCAGCTCTCTATAGTTAATTTAATGCTGCTTGTGTCACTAATGGATTGATGTCTTGGAATGTCAATAAATCTGCTTTCTCAGCAAGTGCTTAAAGGAAACTGCTATTGATTAAGGACAGCTAGTGGGAAAAATGCCCAGGAGAGCGAATTCGGTCATGTGGAGAAATTTTTTTTAACCCTAGATTTTTTTAGGCTTAATTAAAGATTTCCTTCAACCGAAACAAAACAAAACATACTTTAAACCGCTCCTCGCATCTCTTCCAGCATGTTTCTGGGTTTGGGTCTAAGCTCCCTAAGTTAATACTTTAAAAGTAATACAATATCAAAATCCTAAAGTTGATCTTTCACTTTTACAACATCCACTCAACATTGTTTATTCAAATAAGTTTATAAGATATTAACTATATAATATCATATTTAACATATTGTTCATTTTTTTCAATGAACATGAAAATAATTCATGTGAGTATGTATGTATTTATGCAACATAAGCTGAATCCCAAATATCTCCCACTACAATCTTAGTGTTAACACAATAGAAATATTGGATTAAATAAGGATTTCTCTAATCCATACTGGGTTAATTTAACGATTGGGCAATAGAGCATGTAGTAGAGGGTGTTTAATCTCTGATGCATTTACGGCAACCTGCACAATGTAAAATGTACTGTAGGGTAAAAGTGACGAATAATTTTAGTGGCTTTGATACCTCTTTTGCTTGAGCTTTGGTTTTAAAGCTAAGTATGGTGATTCGGATAAAGTATTCAGGAGAAGTCTGACACAGTCTTATTTGGAATGAACAATTTCAATTTAAATAATTCAAGAAAAACTCATCGGAGATTTCCATTCTTCTTCAGTATTATAAATAAGTTATCTTCGCAGTAATAAATAAATACGTCTGGCCTCTTTTAAAAGTTGGTACTTTCTTACTTGCTGTGTGTCAAATTAAAGAAAATGGGGCAGCAATTTTAAAAACACAACAGAAAGAGGGAAAGGAGGGTTTGTGCACACTCAGTTTCAATTCAATTCATTTTTATTTGTATAGCGCTTTTAACAGTAAACATTGTCTCAAAGCAGCTTTAGATAATGTGGTGATAAAAAATGAACATGTTCTTTATATGTGTACGTTTGTCCCTGATGAGCGAGCCGGTGGCGACTGTGGCAAGAAAAACTCCAATGCATAAGGAAGAAACTTTGAGAGAATCCAGATTTAAGAGGAAACCCATCCTCATCTGGGTTGCACCAAATGTACAATTATTACAGATAAACGATGTTGCGTGGTGCAGTGATGGTGATCAGAAGCAAACTGTAGTCATGAGTCGGTGTAGCAGACTGTTGACATTAACTACAGTCCAAATCCAACCTCAGAGCTCCGGTTCTTACTCCATAATTTAATTGAACCACCCACTAGTTAACATTACATTTTGGGACGTTATAGTGTAACAGCTGTGTTTTTTTTTTACCTGATCCTTCACTTCCTGTCAGCTGCACAGTTCAGTGTTTTGCTTTTTCTTTTTTAACAGTTTAACAGTTTAATCAATCAGAACATCTTTTCATATGCAGCTCAGTATATACTATATATTATATAAGAGAGTACAATTTATTTAGATTTTTATTTTGTTGTGTATTCTTTTCCTCACATTTTACTATAAAACTAATGATATTGTATTTAATACCAGGATTTGCATTTCTAAACAACTGTCTTTTTTATGATTCATTATGATTCACTGCATTTTAAACATGCACACACACACACACACACACACACACACACACACACACACACACACACACACACATGGTTGTAAGCAGGAATGGGCAGTGTTTATGATACATGTATTAAAATACGTATTTCCAATATAAAAAATGATTTTGTCATTTGTATTTCAAAGGGTTGATGAAAATGGCTTCGTTTTTTGTATCAAAATACTTTATTGTTTCGTATTTTTGTAGTTTTAAAATACTGTAAAAGACTTTGTAAGAACTCTACATGATGACATCATAAAAGTGCGGCCTCTAAATGGTGCCTACTCAGTATTTTGCCCAGACTTTTTGAGATCAGAACAGAAAATTAATCCATATGGAAGAAGGTGGTGAAGGTAAGAAACGTACAGGCTGCCAGCTTTCAAATAGATGTCCATTAATTTATAAATAAATATTTGATTGTCAAATACTGTAACCTAATTGAAGTAGCTGCTTAGAAGGATCATGATTTTGCACACCACTGCATGAATGACTGCCTGATACAGAATATATTATTATATTTATGATTAGAAACTAGTTGCAATAAAAACAGGTGCCAGCAGTCGTCTTCTTATGAATGACTTGTTTGTCATTGAGTCGGTGTTGCTGATGTAAAGTAGCCCTTCGTTACCAAACACCAAGTAACTAAATAAGGATACAATTATGAGTCGTTCACAAACTATTAAACATTAAACTGTTGGTTACTTTAAAACTAACCTTCATCTGAGAGATTACAGAGAAATATATGTAAATATGATCTGTTAACTGATTTATTGCATCACTGCCAGAGAAAAGCTGTTGCTATCACATGGTGTGGTTGCTGTATTTTGTCGTTTATTTTGATACACTTAAAGTTAAGGTATGAAGTATTTAATTGTAAAATACATTTTGATGTATCTTTGCCCAACCGTGTTTCTAAGTATATAAAGGTGAACTTACTGTCCAGGATTTTCACACCTGTTGTGTTTATGATGATGTGTGACAATGATGCTGTAATCATAAAGAAATGAGCACTCAAAGAAAAAAACAACACACCAATCTGTGTTTGTGCAAAGTCACATGATCTCCTGTGCTATAAGAGCTTTAGGGAATTAGGAACTGGAAGAGAGTGTGTGTGTGTGTGTGTGTGTGTGTGTGTGTGTGTGTGTGTGTGTGTGTGTGTGTGTGTGTGTGTGTGTGTGTGTGTGTACAATGAGGCTGTTGAGCATGTAAGATGAAAACAAACTGATTGCAAGTTTGCTACATTTGTAAATCTATAATATTTTTAGTATTTATTCCTGTTATAGCTATTTTTGCTATTTCTGTTCTGTCAGAATAAAATACAGTTCAAGATACAAGGAAAACATTTATCAGAAAAAATTAATATTGGGACACATGACTTTTCAAACCATGTGTGGTTCTTCCCCAAACTGTTACTTAAACCATGGAGGCACAGAAGATGTATTAGGAGTTTAGATTAGATAGCATTAGATTTAGTACCATTAGATTTTCCCTTCACTTGTACTAGGAGACCAAACATGTTCCAGCATGACAATACCCCTGTGCACAAAACCAGCTTTTGCTTTACATGAGTTGGATTGAAAGATCTTGAGTATTCTGCTATAGCACTTTGTCCTCAACCCTACTGAACATCTTTGGAATAAATTGGAACGCTGACTGCACCCCAGGCCTCCATACCATTCATCAGAACTGATCTTATTAATGCTCTTGTGACTGAATGAGCACAAATCTCCACAGCCATATAGAAAAATATCCTGTATAAATAGTTGCTAATTTGATGGTTTTTTAAGGCATTTTCTACAAAACGTCAAGAAAGAATTATTGTATGATTGAAAGCAGAAACAAAGACCTGTGCGGATTCATTCTTAGATTTATAATATTTTATATTCAAATATCCCATAATATCAGCCATTTAATAAATATCATTCTGAATTCAACACTTTATTGTCAATTCTTTGCAGTGCTATTATGCTGCATTTGAGCAATGCAATAACCAGGCACATGCATCTATATACAGCACACATGCTCTTATATACAGTATTTCCTGCCTTCTTTAGAAAGCCCATGAATAATACAAATTGGGATTTTCCATGCAGCACAATTCACATGCTCAGTTTCACTCAAAAGATTTCCCTCTGAGCAATGTTTGAACTAGCCACTCAGCTACAATGTAGCAGCCCTTAACGATGAGCCTTTCCGCTCCCTATCACACACACTGGACAGGACATAGTGCCGATGAGGGTTAATAAGCATCACACTGTCTCTTGCTTTCTGTCACTGGCCCCAATTATAGCAGCATGGCTGCCTCTTTTCCGACCTGAGAGCCTCGGGCTGGAAAACTCGGTTCCACTGAATGCACCATCAGAGACTCAGACGCCTCACACACAACGACACTGAGCCAATTTGGCATGCCAGCAGAGAACATTCTTTATGAAATATATATATGATCTTTCTCCAACATGTATTGTTTCGCCCTGCTGTTTCTTATCACGCTGAATCTCCTCTGATGATGGCTAAATGTACCAGGATGGGACTGTTGTTTTTTCGCTGTGAGAAGAGAATATCATTCACATCTCATGCACATCTCTTTGCTGTCATTCGTTTTATTTATCTTCTTTCATGGAGCACTGACAGACTAAAGAAATCAGTAAGTGGTCAGTTATTGAGTGGGGTATATTAAAAGGTTGTGCTGTAAATTCTGTGGATAAAATTTTGGAAATTGTGCTCAGGTCATACACATATTTTACCCTGGAACCTTCTAACATGTCTTTCTCCATGTCTGTGCTGATTCCAATTGACAAATAAGAGAAGAAACTGATTGGTCACACTGATCACATTCACCCCAGGGGGCTAGTCGATGTATAAACAAGAGAACCCCTTGTGTCTTTCCTCCATGACGGGTGAACTGTTGCATTTGAGGGTTTAGGGGCCTTGCTCAGGAACCTATTAGTGGAGCTTTTTTTGGTGCTGGGATTTCAACTCATGTCAATTCAATAAACTTTTATTTGTAAAGCGCATTTAAAAATAGACATTGTTTGGTCCCTCAGTAGCATGTTTAACTGGAAGAAAGAGAGAGAGAGAGAGAGAGAGAGAGAGAGAGAGAGAGAGAGAGAGAGAGAGAGAGAGAGAACCCAAGTTGGTCTGAATGCAAGTGGGGAGACTGAGCCCACCATCACCTTCTGTCGTCAGCATCTGCATCATAGAAGATCCCTCGGTGTACATTTGCTTGTGTGTGTGTGTGTGTGTGTGTGTGTGTGTGTGTGTGTGTGTGTGTGTGTGTGTGTGTGTGTGTGTGTGTGTATATATAAAAGTTAAAGACACTATTTTTAGTGATTAGTAAGCAGTTGTCCCTCCGGGAAAAATCTGAAGTTTATAACCACTTTCCATCTTGAGCTGTTTAAGCAACAAGATCACCCCAGAATCATCTGGTCACCAAATCACATAAAGTAGTCTTCCAGCCATATACAGTGCAGTACACAGATAAAAGAAACAACGTTCCAGTAGGAGGTCAAGTCAAGTTTATTTCCACAGCGCTTTTTACAACAGACATTGTCTCAAAACAGCATTACAGAAATCAACAGTTAAGGTGAACGGTGTGTATTTATCTCTGATGAGCAGCCGTGGCGGCTGTGGCAAGGAAAAACTCCCTTAGATGGAACAATACACAACATAAATGAACAAAAAGGAACCATGTAACTAAGCAAAACTCAAAACTAACAACATAAAGTGCACATGTGCAACATTTAGTGCAAAAACAAAATGACACCATAAGACAAGGAGACAGTGAACACAGTGGCTGTCAAAACAGCAAACTCAGCAAAACCTTAGCACCGACCAGTACAATACATATGGTTTGTGCAACTGGATTATAACTAAAAATTATACTGTACATGGAAACATGAAGTTGGCCTGTGGCAAGAACAGGGAGATTAAACTTAGATGAGAGTGCCAAATCTGTCTATGCGTTTGGCATAATACATCTGATCAAAGAGGACGATACCAGGGTGTTATGACCACTAACGAAAGTAGTATTGAGAACAAAAGAGAGTGCAAAGAGAACTCAATAGTGCACCAGACACAGTCCTTAGTACACACTATTTCTAGAAAAGCTACCGTCTAGAAAGAAAGAAAGTTGCTTTGTATTTTTTGCATGTACTTTACAGCACAGTGAAATACTTACTTTGCATATTCAAGCAATGTTAGAAAGGGTCAGCCGTGTTATAGTACCCCATGGAGCACAAAGAGTTAAGGGCCTTACTCAAGGGCCCCAAACGTGGCAGCTTGGCAGTATCGGTGCTTAAAACCACCAACTTTCTGATCAGTAACCCTCGGCCTTAAACATTGATCTTTCTGGTATAGTACATGTGTTCAAGAAGGAAGATACCAGGATGTTTGCAACCACTATCGAAAATAGCAGTGAGTAAAGTTTTTATTTTGGAGCTACACTGTAGTACTATGGCCTTGTTGCTGGATTCTATGTAACATTGGAAGAGACTTTGGCAAAATCAGAATCGGAATACTTTGGTGATCCAATAGGGAAATTCATTAATTGCAGTTGCTTACAGTAAAAGATCAAAGTAAAAAATTTTATGAATATACATATTAAGGTATATATTAAGAGCAATGAAATGTGTAGCAGCATTAAATGGAAAAATGATGACCTGCAATAATAGTTATAAAAGTTATTGCACCTGTAAATAATTATCATTATTGAACTGGGATTATTGCACAATTTCCCAAGGTATTAACAATATATAAGTGTAGCATGGAAATATAAAAATATAACTATAGCTATATAATCTATATCATATAACATCTATATGGTGGAGCAGCTGTTTAACTTTTAGAGGGAGGAGTTATATAGTTCGATGGCTGCAGGCAGATCTCCTGTGGCGCTCTGTGGTGCATCATGGTTGCACGAGTCTGTCACTGAACGTACTCCTCAGACTGACCAGTGTTTTATTTAGTGGGTGGGAGGAGTTATCCAAGATGGAATGTACTTTGGACAGCATCCTCCTTTCAGACACCATCGTCAGAGAGTCGAGCTCCTCCCCCCAACATCACTAGTCTGGTAGTGACTGGCCACAACAGTCTCATAAAACATCCTCAGCATTGTAATGCAGATGTTGTAGGACCCCAACCTTCTCAAAAAAAATAGAGGCGGCTCAGGCCCTTCCTGTCGAATACAATACCAGAAGCAAAAAACGTGTGCAGTAGATGATAGTTTATCCTCTCCCAGATGAATATCTGGCTCAGACAGGAAGAACCACAATAGGCAATCAGTGATCTTGCCATCGGCTAAATGGTCCACCCTGCACTGTACCATGTTGAAGTTTGTTGTAGCTAGCTTTGAGAAAATGTACATTTGATGCTGTGGGTCACACATCCCTGTCCAATCTTACCTGTCCCAACACTATTTAGAAGGGGGCTGTCATGGCTAGTTTAAAGCAGTAGATATAACCTCCATTTATATTATTTATATGGAATTAGACCTGAGCATAGGGTTTAAACGTTCAGGTCATTGTCAACATAGGTGCAGCCAGGACATGGAAGAAAATGGAAGACCAGTGATTGCGCTATATAGAGGACTCTGTTACGAATGAAATAACATGAACATCTATGCTGAGCAATTGTGCAAGTGCAAAATATTAGCGAGGTCAAACCCTAGGACAATCTTTTGGCAAGCAAAACAGACAAATAAAGCAAACTGGCAACTATAAACAACAACAAAAATGAGCTAAAGACAAATTTTCAGGACTCCAACGATAGATATGGCATGACTTTACAATAAGATATCAATGTGTGAAAACTGTGTGAATGAGGTGAATAAATATCCTGGTAATAGCGCCCTCTGGTGGTGTGAGGTGAAACTGTCAAGACTTTTCCAGTCGTGTTTCTTCCTGAAACTGTAACTGTTGAACCTGTTCCATCATGACAATGCCCCCAGTGCACGAAGCCCGTCTCAGAAGGATATGGTTTTCATGAGTGGGAGTAGAAGATCTTGAGTAGCTTTGCTAACACCCTTAAAGCTGAATGAGCACAAATCTTCACCAGCACTCTCCAAAATCTAACATCTTCCCAGAACACTGCAGATTATTATGACAGCAAATTAGGACTTAATGTTGAATGGGATGTTCATAAAGCACATAACAAATCTTATTGTCAGATGCCCACAAACTTTTGTACAAATATTTATTAGAATATTTTCAATGCAATATATTTTTTAAAACTAGTCATTAAATGCATCAAAACGAGAAAGTTGTTTTAACTGAACTATTGGTTGTTGCCATTCAAGAATTCAGGATTTCAGGATTTCAGAGGTTGGGTTGAAGTCAGAAAGAATTTATTAACTAAAATGCAAATAAATAGCTCCATCTAGCGTTTGCAAGTAAATCTGCACTAGATGAACCATTAATATCAATATACAGTATCTCACAAAAGTAAAAACACCCCTCATATTTCAGCTGCAATTTTAGTATTTCCTCTAAAGGGACAAAACTATAGAAATGAAATTGTATAGCAGTACAGATTCAACATACAGCCATTATTGTCAAAATAGTTGGCAACAAAAGTGAGTACACCCTAAGTGATAACAGCTGTATGGCATGTAACTATGCGAAGCCACACGTCCTATACATCATGTTTGTTTTTGTCTGCTTGTCAGGACCCTACAAGTTGTGTATCTTGTTTGAGAGCAATTAAAAATTTGATGCTTTGAGTGCAATTCTCTCATACTGACCACTGGATGTTCAACATGGCACCTCGTGGTAAAGGCTCTCTGAGGATTTGATATTTAAATGTTGCTCTCCACAATGATAGTCTCGGCTATAAGATCAGTAACACCCTGAAACTGAGTAACAGTACAGTGGTCAGGGTCATACAGAGGTTTTCCAAGGCGGGTTCCACTCAGAACAGCCTTCGCAGAACAGACCATGTGCCAGACACTGCAACAAGTCGGTTGGCATGGCAGTAGTCCCAGAAGGAGCCTCTACTGAAACTGCTCACAAGAAACCTGCAAACAGTTTGCTGAAGACAACCAGTCCAAGAGCATAAATTACTGGTCTGATGAGATTAAGATAAACTTGTTTGGCTCAGATGGATTCCAGCATGTGTGGCAACACCCTGGTGAGAAGAACCAAGAAAGCTTTGCCTACAGTCAAGCATGGTGGTGGTGGTAGCATCATGGTCTGGGGCTGCATGAGTGCTGCTGGTACTGGGGAGCTACCGTTCATTAAGGTAAAAATAGATCCCAACATGTGCTTAGACATTCTGATGCAGTACATGATGCCTTCCCTTCAGAAACTGGGGCGAACAGCAGTTTCCCAACATAACACCGACCTCAAACACATCGTCCGAAGGTGAAGATGATGGAGTGGCCAAATACAGTATTTCCCCAGACCTGCTATTGAGCACCTGTGTTCACATCTTCAAGCGGAAGGTGGAGAAGCGCCATGTGTCTAACATCCAGCAGCTCCGTGATGTCATCATGGAGGCGTGGAAGAGGATCCCAGCAACAACCTGTGCAGGTCTGGTGAATTCCATACCCAGGAGGATTGAGGCAGTGCAGGATAACAATGTGCTCACACACAATATCGACACAGATTTGACTTGTTCACTTAGAGTGTACAAACTTTTGTTGCCAGTTATTTAGAAAATAATGGCTGTATGTTGAGTTATTTTCAGAGGAACACATTTGTGCACCTCCAACTTTGTGGTAGCAGTGCAGGGAAGGACGGATGATAAAGGCAGGTGTCCCAATACTTTAGTCCATATAGTGTATATTATACTGTTAAAATGTGAACCATCATATTTTTGCCATATGAGCCACATTACATTAATTACTTTTTACCAATATATTTAAATATTTTCCCACATTTTTCCCCACAAAAAGCACATTTTTAAATCACTTGTAAGCTTTTATTATACAGGAAACCACGACACACAGATCAAAGGGAATAATTTATGAATCAACACATGAAAGTGGACAGGAGACGAACTCAGTGATGGGGTTTCTGCTGAAACTGGCATCCACAGTAACCGCATGTACCCACTTTGGTCACTTTGTCCTGTAAAAAATGCATTCCAAAGCTACATTAGCATTTCCAATAGCAATCCTAAGAACTGCACTTTTATCCATCTTGTGAATCTCTGATGAATTAATTAGCTGCATAGAAACGTGTTTATTTAGTGCACTGCTGAGTTACCAGATTGATATAAACTTTGGGATGACCCAGAGCTCCTCCGCCTCCATCACAAGACACCACTCGAGCTTCTACGTCAGATACGGGCTCCTCCGCAACCAGGTTTATCGCAAAGTTCTGATTCACCTGCGCGATAACGACACAAGTTCACGATTAATGCCACGTTTATCGTATATGCAGAAGACTGATCCTTTGTTTAGATTTACCTCTTTATGTCTGCCCACGAATCTCGCTCTTCGTACATCATTTTCATCAAATACCTGAGAAAGAAAAAAAGATGTTTAAACATATTGTAGAGGAAGAGGTATCAAAGTGTTTAAAATGCTGGACTTCTGATCAGAAGGTTGCCAGTTCAAATCCGAGTACCTCCAAGCTGCCACTGCTGGGCCCTTAAACAAGGCCCTTAACCCCCAACAGCTCAGTATTAATTTAAATAAATCAATAAGAGCATCTGCCAAATGCTATAAATATCTTTTTTTTTCCTTTACGTAAATCTTTGGTTACACCTTATTGAGTTTTTAATTTTTTTTTTTTTTTTAAGTCTAATTATTCGATTTATTTTGGCTTTGTAACGAAGGTGTGTAGTCAAACTGTTAGACAGAGAAATGACATCACCATACAACACTCGCTATCTGCCCTCTTTTGCATACCTGAGCTCCCAGATGTTGATTGACTGAAGGGCTTATCAAAGTGCTGATGAGCACTGAACAAATCTTCATTAAACAGAAATATCGTCACCTAATATCAACAAACGTAGGAAGGATGAATTACGAGATATACCGAGTAGAACTGCTGCTGTCAAAGGTGCTGTTAATACAGTTTTAGTTCATTGCATTAGTAAAGCATTTGCTCCGTCTTTCGAAAGAGTGTATAATTGGACCGCTACCACAAAAAGTCTTGAAGTTAAGAGGAAAGTCCAGGTATCTTTCAGCAAAAGGATAAGACCTTGGGACAGATGGCCATTATGTTATTTCAAGAAGTCCCCCCTAGATGAAGCTTTTAAGTCATGTGTGATATATCTTAATATATTTATTGCATTTCATTTCTTACAGAAAATAAAGACCAGCAGTATGGGTAATTATGATTTGATGCTTTGATTGTGAATACTCAGAGGAATGACGTCATTGGCGTTCACCAGATCTGGAGCACAAAAATTGTTTACGCTGCTGAAGAGAAATCTGTTCATCTCTTCAGGGTGAACTTTTCTTTGTTATACAAAGCAAACAAATATACTTCTGTATTTTGTATACCCCTCAAAACGATGTGAATGTGTTTTCTTGATATTATTGCTGTTTTATAACATACAACTCTTTTATATTTACACCCAGGATACTGTTGTGTAAAACAAGCCCCGCCTTCCTAGATTCCTATTGGTCAAGCTTATTCTCTCAGTAACCAATCAGTGAGCTGCACTGCTCCGATATTGATCTCCGAGCCAGTCATAGTGCTGGAGGTGTGAACTAACTGAAATGTTTAATGCTAACGTTAAGCACCAAAGACTCAGCTTTAATAACTTCTATCATTAAATGAACGTTACCTGTCCTGTGTGAGTGATTACTTCCCCGTAGGTAGAAACAGGAACGGTGTATTTCTGAACCGCTACCACAGAAAGTCTTGAAGTCTGAAGGAAAGTCCTCGTAGTTTTAGCGAAGGACAAGATCTTGGGAAGGATAGCCGCCATGTTTGTCCACCAAGTCCCGCCCCAAAATGAAGCTTTAACTCTGCGGGTGTGAAGTGTGTGTGGTATTACTCTCTACTGACACCTGCTGTCCAGGATGAGTTATCGTATCTATCTATCTATCTATCTATCTATCTATCTATCTATCTATCTATCTATCTATCTATCTATCTATCTATCTATCTATCTATCATTTACATCAAGCTTCTACTCGATTTTTGCCAGTTACTCAAACGTAACTAAAAAAAAATAAGCAAATTGCTTCTGAACTAATTAAACAAACTTTATAATCGTAAAATTTATATCATCCCATCCACCTGTAGCATGTGCGTACAGAAACACAGAAGAAAAACCAACAAAAGTGGCAGAAGAAGAAACGCGCATGCGCACATCATGACTTTCGCCTCTCAAAGTCACTGACGTCACAGCGGAAGTGCTGAACTAAAGCATGTGTGCGTTCAGTAAAGTGGATTATTGACCTCATATAACTATCACTATATTTCAGATCAATTACTGGCTGTAAAAAAACAAAAACAACAGGTATGTGCAGGAAGACTTTTAAAATGTTTAATTCTGTTCTTTTATTGTAAACGTTTCATTGCTTTTACCCTGATGTTAGCAAACAGCTACAGTAGATTGCTAACACACTGAACCATGGACAAAATCCATCTGGACTCCAGCTCCAGTATTCAGGACTTTTTTTTATAGACATGATTTATAAAAAAAAAAAATACTGCATTGGAATAAATGAACGATGTATGTTATTGATCAGAATCATGCTTTTTGTCAAGAATCATGATTTGCATGTACAAGGAATATCTCATGGTGTACTGGTGCTATAAAAATATAAATAAAATAATAATAAAGTAATAAACAGAAAGACATTAATGTGCAGTATATGTACATTTCAAATAATAATGTAAAAGTGAGGCAGTGCAAAGAATAATTCCCAAATAAGTCCAAATGACAGTAATTGAATGTACTTATTGCATGTATATTAATAATGAATCATTAATCATCATCATCAATACACCCGTGGTGTTGTGTTTGTTTCACACATATTGTGTATCATGATTTGAGAACAGAGGATTTAAATATTCCTTCTTGTTTATTTATATTTTTATATATAAGTATATATGTGTATATGAGTATATATGTATGCAGATACTCATTATTGTAGATCTCACCAACTTAAACCCTCAAGCCAAATATTTCAGTCCAGAGCACCTGCTTTTTTCTGCACCCCATTTCTTGTTTCCATGCATTTTTGTTTACCTGTTTAAGGTTTTTCTTTGTAGCCACAATTCTTCCATGTAGACCACTGCTGGCCAGACTCCAAACACTTTTATTTTTAAAAGCATTCTTACTTTACAGCATTCTATTGGGTTCTGGTGGGTTTATTTTAACAGAAAGAGAAAGAATATAAAAGAAATACATTATTGTGAAGTATTCGATCTCGTACCAACCAGTAAGAATCCCACATACCCAAATTAGTCGTGTCCCGTTGAGAAAGTGCTCCTAATATCAACTCGTTATGTGTAGTAAAGAAACCCGTCACAGAATCACCCTCTTCCGTTCAAACCAAAGAGCTGTCAAAGGACATCAGGGACGAGACTGTAGAGCTGCACAAGGCTGGAGTGAGCTACAAGACCATCAGCAGGAAGCTTGGTGAGAAAGAGACCACTGTTGGTGTGTTAATTTGAAAATGGAAGAAATACAAGATGAGTCGATCGCCCTCGCTCTGGAGCGCCAATCAAAATCTTACCTTATGGGGTAAGTATGATTCTGAGAAAGGTGAAGGATCAGCCCAGAATTACACAGAAGGAGCTTGTTAACGATCTCAAGAGAGCTGGAACTACAGTCACCAAGAAAACCATTGGTAACACACACCAAAGTCCTTCTGCTCAAGAATGCACATGAACAGGCTGAAGTCTAAAGTTTGCCAATGAACACCTGAGTGATTCAGAGAAGGCTTGGGAGAATGTCATGTGGTCAGATGAGACCAAAATTGATCTCCTTGGCATCATCTCGACTCACCGTGTTTGGAGGCAGTGAAATGCAGAATATGACCCCAAGAACGAAACATTCTGCTTTGGGGCTGTTTCTCTGCTAAGGGTTCAGAGAGACTTCACCTCATGAACAGGGCCATGCACTGTAGAATCTTGGGTGAGAACATCCTGGCTTTGAGCCAGAACACTGAAGATGGTTGGTGGATGGATCTTCCAGCATGACAATGACCAAAAACATACGTCCAAGGCAACAATCTGATGGTCTTATAGCCCATTCGAGCCTTGTGCAGGTCTACAGTCTCATCCCTGACGTCCTTTTCCAATAACCCTAAAACCTGTTTACTAGTACACAAACAAAAATAAATATGTAATAAATAAAGTGAGGAGAGCTTGCTGCATAGTTTCACTGGATAGTTCATAGTTCACGGCACATCCCAGATTTATATTCACGCCTTTATGTTGTGCTTTTAGTTCTGAATGAATTATATGTTGGTGTTGGAAAAAATGTTCATCATATAAAACCTGTCCAAACCCCTAAACAGTGAAGCTAGAGGCTGAATCCCAAATCTATTTGTATAAGATCATTGAGTCACAGGGGCTTGTATGACACTTACACCATATAGCGTATTTACCAGATTAATAGATTAAAGATTCTTTAACAACCAGTTAAATCACTGATATGATGAAAATTTTAAGGGGGGATTTCTGTGGGACGAATCTCCAGTGTCAGTTTTTATTTATTTTTATTTTTTTTAACAGGAACCTGAATAGGACTTTCTTTCCTTTTTTTGTACAGGTGGTGGTGCCATGGCACCCTTATTTGTCCCGTGTCTACTACAGTCACTGACTCGCCAGCTGTCCCGGGCCGTGCAGTATGCGTCTGTCACTTGTCTCCCTGCTGCTGGAGCAAGTCGCTGCATTTCCACCATCACCGCTGCTGTGGTCCAGGCCAGAGGAAGCTTTCAGGCTCAGCACAATCCGTTCCGTGCACAGTTACTCGGACTGAACCAGCAGTTCGTATCCCTGCCACCGGCAATGGGCATGAAAACCAAAACGGCCCTGAAGAAACGCTGTAAAGACTGTTTTTTTGTCCGTCGTCGTGGGCGACTGTGTGTCTTTTGTAAGAGCCACCCAAGGCACAAACAGCGCCAAGGCTGAAGCTCTTCTGAAGCTTTTCTGATTAACGATTTGTCTGTAATAATAAAGTGTGTCACAAATGAAATTGTCGCTTTTTTTTCCTGTTCACGAAGCTTTGAGTTTTAGTAAAAATGTGTGTAAGTGCATTAAGAGTCATTGCATTGTGCTGAAGATCTCATTTTGATGTGATGAAACCAAGCACATGTGAGATGAACTCCAAACTACCACTAGATTCCTGTGACGGAACTGGAGATTTAAAACACAGCATTCTGTGGAACTACCGCTATCCCACCTACTCGAAAGTGTTCAGCATCGCCTAGTGTATATGTCGACGCGATCAGGTTAATTGTTAACTACTTTTAGGTATTATTGTCAGGTTTATTTATAATTAACCACAAAAAACAACATTTCTCCAACATTAACATTTTGGTTGTTTTTTTAACTGTTTTTATAAATTTCTGAGGAAAGTTTGTTTGGGTAAACAAACTGCTGTTCCTGAAGTGTTTAGAAATTTATAGTTGTATTACTGCTAAGTAACATATTAGCCAACAGTCGCTTTTAGGTATTTATTTGATAAATACAGTAAAGCTACCGGTTTTTTGTTAGTTTTTTTTTTGCCAGAAATTACGATATACACAATACCTGTCAAAAATGTTTGATTGTTTCTGAAAGTTATATGCAACAAACCAAGTTTAAACAATTTATCGGAATGAAGGTTTTCTTTTGACTAAACTATATATATATATATATATATATACAGTACAGACCAAAAGTTTGGACACACCTTCTCATTCAAAGAGTTTTCTTGATTTTCATGACTATGAAAATTGTAGAGTCACACTGAAGGCATCAAGGGCTATTTGACCAAGAAGGAGAGTGATGGGGTGCTGCGCCAGATGACCTGGCCTCCACGGTCACCGGACCTGAACCCAATCGAGATGGTTTAGGGGTGAGCTGGACCGCAAAGTGAAGGCAAAAGGGCCAACAAGTGCCAAGCATCTCTCGGGGAACTCCTTCAAGACTGTTGGAAGACCATTTCAGGTGACTACCTCTTGAAGCTCATCAAGAGAATGCCAAGAGTGTGCAAAGCAGTAATCAAAGCAAAAGGTGGCTACTTTGAAGAACCTAGAATATGACATTTTTCAGTTGTTTCACACTTTTTTGTTATGTATATAATTCCATATATAATTCCACATGTGTTCATTCATAGTTTTGATGCCTTCAGTGTGAATCTACAATTTTCATAGTCATGGAAATAAAGAAAACTCTTTGAATGAGAAGGTGTGTCCAAACTTTTGGTCTGTACTGTATATATAATATATAACAGATGTTAAACTTCATTGAAAAATCCTCCATTAGCATGAATAACAGCTTTACACACATAGACGAAATACTTCTTGTAAAACTTTATAGCCGTGTTCTTCACTAGTTGGGGATTTCTATCTGACCTTGAGATCCAGTCCATCCCAGAGGAGTTTAGGTGCAGTGACTGTGCAGCCATTCCATGGCCGATAACACTCTAGCTGACTGTTTGCTTTCTAAATAACACAGAGTTTGGACGTATGATGACGTAAATTGTTGAAAGAAATGTTTTCAATTAGCCGCAGCCTTGATGGATTTGCCTTGCATGCACCAGCCTTGCATGGTGCTGAAATATGGAATGGTTGCCATGTTGGGTCATTATTCATTTCACCTGTAATAAGTCTCCAACCTTCCCTGCTCCAAAACAACCTCCAAACCATTTTAAAAAAGTGGCAAAATATTGGTTTTGCATCTTTACTTTTGCTGCAGTGAACTGGAAAAATCTAGACTTACTTGTTTTTAATAAAAAAAAGTAACATTACAATGAATAAAATGTTGGTTGTAAAATTGAACACATGCCAAAGTCCTCATGCACATTGTTTAAAGCTCATCAACATCATCCTTTCCCTAAAAATCTTTCCGAAAAGTTTATTCGCAAAACTTCAATATTAACAAAACTTCCTAATTTCCTTTATCTATTTTTTTAAATCCTTGCATATTTCCTAGTTAAGGACATTAAAAGTTTGCCATTTTTGCTGGTTTGTTTTCTCAGGACTGCAGTCTGCACATTACAATGATGAAATTTCAGTAGTGGTTTTGTTGACTATTAACTATGAAATACGTGAATAAAAATTAGATGCACTGATTCACATTGCAGCTATTGTTCTTGTTGGTTTAGCGATCCAGCGTTTAATCGTAATTTAGGAATTGTGTGAAATATCATTTAAATCATATTTAGTTCCAGTGAATTACAGGGTTTCTTTTTTTGTGTGTGTCTATTTTGTTATCTATGTGTATTGTTTTTCGGTACTGTCTAGACTACAGTCTGTTTGTTATCTGTTATGGTTGCTGACTGTTATATGTTACATCTGCCAGGGTTGGACAAAGATACATCAAAATGTATTTTTAACTAAAATATCAAATACCTTAAATTTAAGTGTATCAAAGCAGCCACACCATTTATCAAAATAAACTAATGTTTTATTTTTTATTTTTTTTAATTCTAAAAAAAATGCTTTGCAAACCTTCCAACAAATGGTCTATTTGAGATGTTCCTTCACCATTACACCGACTTAGTTGATTAAGTAGACAATGTTTGATAGCAACAGATCAAATAGTCACATCCATTTCCCCGTGATCTTCCAGATGATGGTTAGTTTTAAACTAACCAACAGTTTAATGTTTAACAGTTTGCGAATGACTCATAATTATATCCATATTTAGTTACTTGGTGTTTGGTAATGAAGGGCTGCTTTGCATCAGCAAAACAAGTCATTCATAAGATGATTATAAGCACCTGTTTTCATTGCAACTGATATTTCTAACTAATGAATCATTCGATTGTTAAATATAAATATAATAATATACTGTGTCAGACAGTCACTAATGCAGTGGTACGCAAAATCGTGATCCTACTAAACACATACTTCAATAGGGTACAATATTCAACAATCAAATATTTATTTATTAATCACTGGACATCTATTTGGAAGCTGGCAGCCTGTAAGTTTCTTACCTTCACCACCTTTTTCCATATGGATAATATTTCTGTTCTGATCTCAACAAGTATGAAATACTGAATAGGCACCAATCAGAGGCCGCATTTTTATCATGTCATCTCGTAGACTTGTATTTTAAAACTACATAATTACAACACAAGTATTTTGATACAAAATATAAAACCATTTTTATCAACCCTGTTAAATACAAATTACAAAATCCTATTTTATATTTAAAATACGTTTAAGAAATACACGTATCATAAATACTGCCCTTCCCTGACATCTGCACATTTTAGCCTCTGGATAAATGCATTTTTGTTCTAAATGACAATACAGTTTACTTTGACTTGAAGTAATTGTTCATTTCTGAGCATAGGTTGCTGATACTCTTTTAGATGGTTCCATATGTTATAGACAATAGATACAACCTAGGGCCTGAAAAAATAAAATTTCACTTTTAATAAGTTAGAATCAGGAGTCATTTAATGTTGAGTAAGTTATTCATGTTAGTAGTTTATAATCTAAAAATTGGGAATTAAGCAGTGGTGTGCTCTCAGGGCAGGTTAGGCCTTCTCTGCTTCTGTTTTGAAATATTTTTATGCATGAATATATATTAAATTTTTCCCAATTGTCTATTAATTTCATAGTGCTTCCTCCAAGATGCAGTAAATCCGAATGTAGGGTTCAGTTAGAGTTTATATCCCGTCCGATTTCTGCCAGAAAGTCCAGAAAAAGAAAATGGCTAGGGTTCTTGGTGGGTTTAAATCCACGTTAACAGCAATTTGGCCACTTTAAAGGCCCCCTAGAAGGCATAGAATCACATTTTCCCATCCTATGTTTAGACGATCAGAGAGTGTACTGCTACAATCCACATCTGTCACAAACCGCCCAAGCTCAAATATATATTTACGCAGATTTAATGGTTGTTCGTCTCAATTCCACAATGGCTGACAGAGGAGAAGAAACCGATTTGCTCACAGATAAATTTGTCAAAAAGAGACTTTTCAAAAAAAGCTGAATATAATAATGAGGTTGGCCAAAACAGTTGCTAAGATTTTTCATGAATCATTTAAACTTTTATTTCCTGTAGAATTTGCACAAAAACACACGATTCAACCTTCATTTCCAATCCATGGAAAAAAAATGCATGGAAAACACAGGTTCATTTCATGAGATCAATTTTCTGCTGGAGATGAAGTATGCATGAGAGGTAAGAATGAGAGGTAAGTTTACTTCAAGGCTCTTCTCTGTTCTGGCACCAAGGTGGTGGAACGAACTTCCCCCAGATGTCCGTATCTTCAAACGACGGTTGAAGACCTTCCTCCTCCTGAAACACTTAAATTAGCACTTTCCAAGTTTGCGTTGTAGAATTCAAGAGTTATCTATATATTAAGTTTGTAACCTGGTGCACCAGTGTAGATTTATTCATTGCTAGAAACTCAAAGTCAAGTCAAGTCAAGTCAGGTTTATTTGTATAGCGCTTTTCACAACAGACATTGTCTCAAAGCAGCTTTACACAAATCAACAGTTAAGGTGAATGGTGTGAATTTGTCCCTGATGAGCAGCCGTGGCGACTGTGGCAAGGAAAAACTCCCTTAGATGTTATGAGGAAGAAACCTTGAGAGGAACCAGACTCAAAAGGGGAACCCATCCTCATTTTGGGTGACATCAAGAGTTTGATCATAAATCTTTCAACAATACAGAACACTGGAGAGTGAGAACTAACATGATTACTGGAGTATAAGATTATAAGTGATGTTCTTTCTACAGTCTTATACAGTCTATATGGTTAGTAGCTCCTAGTTTTATGAGCTCAACATTTGTGATCATCACAGATCCAGCATCAGCTTCTCCATGCCAGAGCCTATAAACACTCCAGGAGGTCCAATGTCAAACTCCACACATGTAGCGGGATCCAAATGGCACTGGTACGTCTTTAGATGGTTCGGGATGTTTGTGAGTTCGGCATCTACATCTTCAAAGGTCCGTAATCATCAAGATGGTGGGAGGTGACTGGAGCTGGCCAAACCTCAGGGTGTCTCGGGATGGGGAGAGAAAGAGAAGCAGTGGAGAGGAATTAGTGTAGCTGCTGTTCATGATATTAACAGCACAAGTTGATAATGTGCATGTGATCAGATGTTCTGGAGCACAAGGTTATGATGTGATGTGTGTTATGTGTAGGCTTTGCTAAAAAGATATGTTTTTAATCTACACTTAAACTGGGTGAGTGTATCTGAGCCCCGAACACCGTCAGGAAGACTATTCCAGAGTTTAGGAGCTAAATGTGAAAAAGCTCTACCACCTTTAGTGGACTTTGGAAGCCCAGAGTTTTGAGATCTCAGGGAGCGTGGCGGATTGTAGCGAGTTAAAAGACTGGATAGATATATGGGAGCCAAACCATTTAGTGCTTTATAGGTGAGTAGTAGTAGTTTGTAGTCTATTCGAAACTTAACAGGAAGCCAATGTAGGGACGATAAGATCGGGGTTATGTGATCATATTTTCTTGACCTTGTAAGAACTCTGGCTGCTGCATTCTGGACTAACTGAAGCTTGTTTATTAATGACGCAGGACATCCACCTAGTAACGCATTACAGTAGTCTATTCTGGAGGTCATAAACGCATAAACGAGCTTCTCTGCATCGGATATAGACAACATGTTTCTTAACTTAGAAATATTTCTAAGGTGAAAGAAGGCTGTTTTTGTAACTTGGTTAATATGATATTTGAAAGACAAGTTGCTGTCTAAAATAACTCCCAGGTCTTTTACCGTTGAACTAGTGGTTACAGAACATCCGTCTAAATGCAGGTTGAGATGCTGGAGCTTCTGTATACTAGTTTTTGGGCCGATGAGCAAAATCTCAATCTTATCGGAATTTAAAAGTAGAAAGTTATGGGTCATCCAATCTCTTATTTCCTTAACACACTGAGTTATCCGAGTTAATTGAGCTGTATCGCCTGGTTTAGATGAGATATATAGCTGAGAATCATCAGCATAACAATGGAAGCTAATTCCATGCCTTCTAATAATATTTCCTAACGGAAGCATGTATATTGTGAAGAGCAGGGGTCCTAGAACTGAACCTTGCGGCACGCCATAATTTACTTGCATTAGCCTGGATAGCTCTCCATTTAAATCTACGAAATGGTAACGATCGGACAGGTAGGATTTAAACCAGCTTAATGCCTGTCCCTGAATGCCGATGTAATTTTGTAACCGATCTAGGAGGAGATCATGGTCTATAGTGTCGAATGCAGCACTAAGATCTAATAGAACCAACAGCGAGATGAAGCCTTGGTCTGAAGCTAAAAACAGGTCATTAGTGATTTTAACTAAAAGCAGTTTCTGTGCTATGATGGGGCCTAAAACCTGACTGAAACTCTTTTCAAAGCAGACATACAAAGCACTTTTTGTATGTCGCTCTGGATAAGGGCGTCTGCTAAATGGTGCAAATGTAAATGTAAAAGTATGCAGGTGGTGGTGCAGCTGTGGCTGCAGTGAAAGGAGATTTTTTTATTGTGTTTATTGTGGTTCTTGTTTTAGTAATGACATTCATTCTTGCAGCATGAAAATCCTCTCTGTGATGCAGTGCTCTGTTATACAGTAAAACCCTGTTGTACGAGCATAATTCGTTCGTGAAAATTGCTCGTAGGTCCATTTGCTCGTACGTTCAAACAAATTTTTTACATAAGAACGAATGTAAAAGCGATTTAATCCGTTCCGAGACCTCATTCAATCGCTTAATTCTGCACTGAAAAAGTTTTCGTAGCCTATTTTAACAAATAAATACACCGCAAATTACAGTACGGTAAACATAATTCAACACACCCTATGTGGTAGTGGTTGATTGGGAGTGTGAGGCGCACAACACGCTCGTAACCTTGTTGGTTTCAATAATAATTCTATTTCCTTTTTTTTCCCCCTGCACCATCACCGATTTTCTTGGGCGACATTTTTCAAGATTTCTAGTGAAATAAAAATATAACAAAAAAAAAAAGTTTTTGCTGCACTGAACAGCGAGAGCGACAACACGAGATCAACTAAGCGACTGATTCGACCCTCCGCCGAAAGCGTGAGATCGCTCGTGCCTTCGAAATTTGTTTGCAAAATAGGGTACAATTTTGCGAGCAAGGTCGCTCATATCTTCGTTTCGTGCTATTAGTTGCTCGTACAATAACGTTTTACTGTACTGCATTTCTGTATATATTAATCGTGGTTTCTAAAGCCGTGACGTCATAACGATGGTATTTTGACGTAGACTGAGTCAGGTAGGACATCATTGAAGGCTCTGGGGTCAGTGCGCATGCGTCAGAGTAACGACTTCCTATTGGACAGAGCGTGTTGCCTGTTGCGTGTGCGGTGTGTTATTATAGGGAATCGGGTTCACAAGTGAGGAAAGCATGCGATTACTAGGTCCAGCGAATGATCTAGTGGATTGAATTTTTTTCTCAATATAGTTAATTAAAGGTCTGTGCTGACTGTGTGATCATGAGAAACAGAAAGCGGATCGAGGCTGTAAATGGAGCGGAATCCCGACTTTCAGCGCACTTCACCAATCCTTTTACACACGAGCTGAGGTTCACACCTGTGCACAAAGTCAAGGTGAGGGAATACACGCTTTAATGCTCCAGCTATGGACAATCAGCTTATTATTGGCAATAAAGTGTACTAAAACTGTTTTTCATGCTGCTGCATGTATATAAGGATTGTATACAGCTGTTTGGGAGACGCCAGTGCAGAGTCACGTGTTTATCACCTGCATCCACTCGTAAATATAATTACATTTACATCCAAATCTAAAAACTGCCTAGTTTAGCTATTAAATATTTTCACTTGGTTTCCTACTAACATGTCCGTGCTTGCACTGCCCATAAAATATATATTTATTTCAGTTATTTGCTGTTTGCCAGGGAGTCGACTCCTTGAGCCGGCTCTTGTAAGGGAGTCAACTCTTATGAGTCAACTATTATTTCTGTAGTTTTTCTTTCTTTCTTGGTAGTAGGCAAATATGATAATATTCTATGATTATTTCCTTTCATGAGTCATAGATTTAGATTTACTTCGTGTTGTTTTTATGCTTATTTATGCGTTGTTTGTCAGGGAATCGACTCCTTGTGAGCCGTCTTGCATTTCTGAACTTTTCTTTTTGTTAATAGGGAAATATAATATGATAATTGTCTATAATTCGTTCTTTGAAACTGTTTTAGTAACCCTTATTTAGCAAGCTGCAACACATAGTTATGTATTATTCGCCAGGGAGTTGACTCCTTGAGCCGATTCTTTTAAATGAGTCATTTTCTTTTGGCAATAAGGATATGTAATATAAGATTCTATTCATCAATTTGAAACAGGTTAATCAAACTCTAGGATCCCATTCAAGTCGTTTGGCACAAAGATTGTTTTAGAGTCACTTGATGTGTTTGCTTAGCTATTTTTTAAGAGATTTTCAGTCAAATGTAATAAAAAAATTCCATTATTCTCTCTTGAATAGTGTATCTTGAATATCTGTTACAGGAAAGTTAAACACTAAAACATTAAAAATGTTCTCCTGAGTAGTTTGACAATGCCATGATGCTCGTCACGATGTCACTTCATGTGCTTCCTTACTTCTCTTATGTGTTATTTGCCTGGAAGTCGATTCCTTATCCTGGTTCTTGTAATGGAGAATTAGATTCCATAATCCTCTTTTTATAAACTGTCAATTATCTTTATCGTCAATCTTTATCTGTAACACGTTGAACGAGGATGTGACTGATGAGTAGACTTACATTCTGCTTTAAGAATATGAGTAACACATTCTGCTTTAAGATAAGAGACACAGGAGATACAGCAAGTAACACTATAGTTCTAACCATAGGTTATTTGTTTACATAATTATACAACAACTTTATATTTTTACACTGTATTAGCATTGGTTTTTTAGGTTCTCCTTCTGTTTTTCAGTTCTTCGTAGCATAGCTTTTACAAGGTGTTGGAAACATTCTTTTGAAATCCTGGTTTATATAGACAACGCTGTATCACGTCATCTGTGCCGATTTACACATTCGTTAAACAAATCTCCTGTTCTACTGCATGCCAAAGTTGCTCTTATAGATTCAGAAGTATTGCATAGGGTAACCTTTAAAGAGCACCGAACAACTTCTCATGTTCATTGAACTAGTTTGAGATGCCTTCTGCCTTGTGATATGGCACACCAGTTGGTAGCTATTAGAGGATGGGTATATTGTTACCATTAGTTGATGCATTCAAATGTTATATTTGTATAATTCAGACTTGGATGGTGTTAAGGGGCCCAATGCACTGTACGGCAACCAAACATTTCTTCCCACCTCTACTACAAGCTTGAACTTGTTTATCCAAGCTAAGGATTAATTTTGTAACCTGCACCTATGAGGTGGCAATGCTTCCCAACGTATCACCATTGTGTTCTCCAGTTATGCAATTCATTAATACTTTTGATGAACGAATCACGAAAGACCAACAACTTTGAAAGGTTTTGAAAACATTGGGAGCTGTTTTGAATCATTATGTATTACTATACAGATTGGCCATTTGAGTGCAAAGACTTGTGTTTTCTTTATCTCGCTTTTGGCAAGGAAGAACACAAACACGTTAAATGTATGAAACTTTTTTTGACTTGTTTCATAACTTAGGTGCAGATAATGAATTCTTTTATTCAACAAGATCATGCTTGTTTTGTGTGATGAATCAGTGTTTGGTATCCCTTCAATTTTGCAAGTGTGCATACAGGCAAGTGCATGTCTTGAAAAACCCAAACAAAAACCAACTATTACAGAACTATTTAATATATTCTTCATAAGGATTATTGTTACAACAAATCACATTACCACAGCTATTGTAAAACTGGAGGAACAGACTTATAGGATTGAAATGTTCACAAGATGGTGTCCATAGTAGCATTATTATAGTTGATTAATATTGTATTGTATAATATGTAAGGAATAAAACGAGACGATGTGCTGATATGACTATCATTGATAGGTGGGTTCATTTACTGTGAACCAGGGCTGCTGATACAACCTTATGTCTGAATTGTTTCCAAAAAACGTAAATCTGAGTCCGTTTAGTGGATGAGGTTGAGGAATATACCTTGGATAGGATTCCAGTCCATCACATGAAACTATGCAGACACAATTTACAGTGGAGAATCCACCTGTATGTTTTATAGAAATCACAAAAAAAGCCACACAGACCCTGCATAGGCAGTAACTGTAAGCTGAGGATTAAGTCTGAGTTGTCAATGCTACCCCCAGTATCCCTTTGCAATTCCTTCACTCTTTTCAGAAGGAAGTCCTCTACAAGAAGACCATATCGATAGAATGCACAGGTAATCACGAGTCATGTGTTTTAAGAATGCAACTAAATACATATTATTTGGAAGAAGCAGCACTAAAACCTGATTATCAGGTCTATCTTATCTTAGCTAGTCAGAATGAAAGTAAATGCAATTAGGTTACTAGCCTGTAGAGATGGATGGATGGATAGATAGATGGATAGAATTAACAAATTGTATTGTCATTAAATAGTACCAATACACAGCAATGAATGTATGTATGAATGTAGTTCAGCATTGACCAGAAGTGCAAACTGACAAGTGCAGATAAATAGGTATATATGTATTTATGTATGTATGTGTGTTTGTGTGTGTGTGTGTGTGTGTGTGTGTGTGTGTGTGTATACTTGGATATACATTCAGAGTAAATATGCAGCTTGTATAGCAGTACAGATTTACTGTCCTCTGAAAATAACTCAACATACATCTATTAATGTCAGAAGAGCTGGCAACAAAAAGGAGTACACCCTAAATGAACAAGTCAAATCTGTGTCTTAAATGTCTATATTTTGTGTGAGTGCCATTGTTAACCAGCACTGCCTCAATCCTCCTGGGTATGGAATTCACCAGAGCTGCTCAAGTTGTTGCTGGGATCCTCTTCCACTCCTCCATAATGACATCATGTTAGACACCTGGCGCTTCTCCACCTTCCATTTGAGGATATAAACACAGGTGCTCAATAGCAGGTCTGGGGAAATACTAGGCCGCTCAATCTCCTTCACCTTCAGCTTAATCAGCAAGGCAGTTGTCATCTTAGCGGTGTGTTTGGGGTCGTTATTATGTTGGAAAACTGCCGTTCGGACCAGTTTCTGAAGGGAAAACGTCATTTGCTTCAGAAATTCACAGTACATGTTGAAATCCATGTTTTCCAAGAACTGCAGCTCCCCAGTACCAGCAGCACTGATGCAGCCCCAGACCATGATGCTACCACCACCATGTTTGACTGTAGGCAAGACACAATTTTCTTGGTACTCACCAGGGTGTCGCCACACATGCTGGACTCCATCTGAGCCAAACAAGTTTATCTAAGTCTTATCAGACCACAAGATATGGTTCCAGTAATTCATGATCTTGGACAGGTTGTTAAGCCATGAAAACCGACTTGTTGCGGTTTGCGGCATACTGTGAAGCAGACCTTCCGCTTCTGCAACCTCTAAAGCAATGATGTAGCACTTATGCGTCTGTGTTTATTTTATTTTTTATTTTTTTTATTTTTTCTAAGCTATCAACTGCACCTGACCTATAGAACGAGGACTCAACTTCTTTAAAGGACCCTTGCGAGACCTGTTCCCAAGTGGAACCCGTTTTGGAAAACCTCTGTATTACGCTGGCCACTTTACAGTAACTCAGGTTCGGGGTGTTTCTGATCTTCTTATAGCCTGGGCATCTTTGTGCAGAGCAACAATTCTAATTCTCAAATCCTCAGAGAGTCTTTACCATGAGGTGCCATGTTGAACATCCAGTGGTCAGTATGAGAGAATTGTACTCAAAGCACAAAATTTTAACCGCTCTAATACAAGATACACAAAATTGTATTTTCCTGACAAGCAGACAAAAACATGAACATGATGAATAGGACGTATGGCTTTGCACGCTAACACGACATAAAGCTGTTATCAGTTATGGTGTACTTGTCTGTTGCAAGTTATTAAACAATAATGTCTGTATTTTGAGTTATTTTCAGAGGGCAGTAAATCTGTACCGCTATACAAGCTGCACATTAACTACTCCAAAATATATCCAAGTTTCATTTCTATAGTATTGTCCTTTGAGAAAATATACTAAAATTTGCTGAAAAGTTGCTGAAATGTGAAAGATGTACTCACTTTTGTGAGATACTGTGTTTATGTAGAAGATATTCTTGGGTATGCTCTGATGAATTTATGATGAATCTACAATTATTTACAATTTTTAATTATACATAAATGATAGAGAATGTTCATGCACAGCCAACTAAACTTGTTAGAATACATGATGGCTTGTGTTACACTCAGCTAAGAAAAATGTAACTGAGGTTGAGTATTTTTGGAGGATAAATATTTGCTTTGAGTTTTTGCATCTCAGACATGTGAAACTCAATGGAAGGAAAGATTCATTAGAGGAGTTTGAATATTTTCTCTCCATGATGCTTTACACTACTGCAAGGGCGATCCCTAGCTTAAAAACCGGCAAACGTGTGACATGTATGGAGTTTGTTTAGATTTAAATTATCTTTTGATTCTAGTCGTGTTGGTTTGGTGTTGAAATTATCCGTGTTCGTGTAGCTGCAGGCCGAATAATACAAAAAAAGCTCTAGAAATATGTAACTTACTGTAACTAAGTCTGGAACTATGCATGTCCTTCCCTATGGATACCATTCAAACCAAAGTGTAGGGCATTTTCAAAGAAATGGCAATGGCTTAATAGAAATGAGTTCATAAATATTGAATTTCGAAGGCATTTCGAGAAAACTGTGGAATTGTTTGCATGATGGGTGAAAGCCTTGTATATGTTCAACACATGACCTCGAGCTGGGCGCATTTAATGGTTAATGATTGCAAAGAAAGCAAAGAAGGTTGTAAGTTGCATTCTGAAAATACCCAGAGGAGGTACTGGAGTAGTTTTCTGACATACCAGTAGTAATAGATGGAGTCCATCAATCAGCAAGTGCCAAAACTTTGTACATTTTATAATCTTTTTTTTTTTTTTTCTCTAAACTTATAAAACTCAATATTTCATTAGGTTCCTTGAAAAGAAGTAGGAAATGAGACTATGTGCTACAATTAGTTTCCATTCATCTACTTGTTTTAAAATATACACTCCAACCCAATCACCCTTCAAATGAAAACCTACAGTGCTCACCTATAGTGCTCTCCTACAGTGCTAAGTAGTAAATAAATCTGTCATTGTAGTAGTGCTTGCATGCCCTCTCCACCAATCACTGACTGTAAACGCTGCATTATTAATGAGGATTTAGTAAATAGGAGCGTAAACATGTTTTAGAGGAGCCTTCTAATGGAAATCGAGATAAAGCGTGTTTGTTGCCGAACTGGCTGTGGATCTTACAGGTTGAATGGGAGTCCCTGTTCTGAATTTACATTACGGGATCCTTCAGCAGTTCCACGGAACAAAGACACATGAGAACTCGTATACAAACTCCGTCATTATAGTTCATGTATATTCAAACTTGTCTGAAAAGTCTTGCAAATGCTGTTTGAAACCTGCTAAATTCCTAGCATTACACTAATATATTTTTTTTTATTAAGATATATAAATACATGGTATGTACTTTATTGTGATAAGAAACATTACAAAAACGGACTATTTCATCAGGACCACCAATCTATCTAAACAAACAGTCATTATCCAATCCGCCAATCGTGGCTGCAGTGCAAAGCATAAAATCATGCAGGTCTATGGGTGGAAATTTCCATTCTGTTGAGATAAAGGTCAGAGGAGAAAGTCCAGACCTGATGAAGCTGACACGAAGGCTATGGTAACTCAAATACGCACTGCTTTTAATCTATAAATTATCTATAAATGCGCAAAACACCTTTGAGGTGAATGAGCTACAGTGGTTAAAGATCACGTCAGGTTTTACTCCTATTAGCCAAGAACGGAAATATATGGCTATATTGCTGGAACAGGCTCTTTTCTTCTTAAACTTGTTACTTGTTAATTTGTAATTTTTTTTTATTTTTTAGTCACCGTTTTTTTTCTTCGATACATTAAGCGCCCACTGTGCATTATGGTATTAGATTTTCATTATATATGTGAATATATGTTTTGGAAAAAGTATTTTTTTGAATCATGACATCATGAAAGGCAGAATTCCTTCAGGAGAGCGCTCACATAGCAACCAGAGCAAGAGTGCACCCATCACCGTGCTTCAATCGCTTATGAAAGTCGTCAGCAGCTCTGCACAGGACATGCTCGAGAAGAATGTTTCCAAATAAATGTGTTTTTGGATGAAAGGGAAAGAGAACCTTGTTGAGAACTTTATACTGTAGTTGTTGCTGCTGCTGTTCTTGATGTTCAATTTGAGTTTCAGAGTCCGATTCTGGATCATGTACGGCTGGATCTGATTGTAAGCCATAGTTAATTTAAGACTATGATGTTTTTGTTCCTGTTTAATTTATAGCGATCTCACAGACGATCAATACGCAAAGTCTGCGTGTGCTTGTGACTTTTTAGCTCCGCCCACGCCACCCCTCCAGGAGCTTGGCTGTTTTGGGAGAGAAGCGCAAAGCTGTATATTTCTTTAAAAAATCTGATAAAACTATGAGGGATGCAATACTACTCTATAGGCATTCAAGATTGACATGAGATTGTTTGAGACTGTGTGTATTTCTCCTTTAATATAGATGAGTAATCGTTTAGGTAGTATTTCCGATTTTTCCGATTCTTTTACTTACTGTATATTTGGTCTTCATCCTTCATGTTTATTCAGTGCTGACATTTGTAATTGGTACGTGATGCTGTATTTCCTCATTTTTTAATTACATTTTTCCCCTCAAGATTGCATTGATGACAGTGACGCTGTTTCCAGTGCGACTGCTCGGCGCTGCTTTTTTCATGTTGCTCGCATGGCCTTTTGTGTTCTTAGCCACTCTGGGCCGCACAGAGGATGCCGTGGAGCCTCTTTCCTGGTGGAGGTGGTAAGTGGAGACACTGGACTTTACTGTATATCACTAAGTTTTACCACAAAGTTTCTTTAAAGACTTGATGTTCAATCTCAATTGGCTCTTCATAAATTGAACATCACATTACACAGCATTGGAACTGCTGATAATTCATTTCCTTTTCATATACACATTTCAGGCTGTTGGATCTTATCATCAGAGGCTTGATGAGGGCGATGTGGTTTTCCGGAGGTTTCCACTGGATTCGGGTGAAAGGCAGACCAGCTCAGGCCAGTGAAGCACCCATCCTCACGCTGGCACCGCACTCATCTTACTTTGATGCCATTCCTGTGACTATGACTATGGCATCGATAGTAATGAAATCAGAGAGCAAAGACATTCCTGTCTGGGGCAGTAAGTTTCCTCCTATTTTATTTTAATTTCTGCTTCTTCCCTGTCGTAGGGACTGTGTATAAAATCCAATATAGCACGATAGGTGTAGGCATATAGATATAATGATTTAGATAATGAGGTAACCATTACAAAGTGGATTAAAAAATAAATAAATACTCAACATAGAATTATAGAAAGTGAAATGAATCTGCTTTTGCCATCCTAAAGTTAATTTCCAATAATAGCAAAAAACATTTTTTCTTTTATACCACAGTGCTTTTGTAACAAAGGGATGTTGCTGTTACATTATCTACCTGCACCTACACCTGTAATTCAGAATGCAATAAAAAGTATAGACACCTGATTTCTCCAACCATATGTGGCCTTTTCCCCAAACTGTTACCACACATGTGGATGCCCTCAAATATAAAGGATGTTCTTGGATGCGGTAGCATACATTATTTCCTTCACTTGAACTAGGAGACCAAAACCTGTTCCAGCATGACAATGCCTTCGTGCACAAAGCCAGCTTTATAACGTACCTGACTTTATTAACACTCTTGGAGATGAATGAGCACAAATCTCCCAAAGCACACACTACAATCTGGTGCAACATCTTCCCAGAAGAGTGGAGGTTATCATAACAGCAAATGGGAATTAAATATGGAACAGGATGCTTGAAAAGCTCATACTTATTCTCAGTTGTCCATAAACTTTTGTCCATGTAATGTGTGTCTGTTCTCAGTTCATGCTGCATCATATTCTGTCAGTTGATTGTTAGAAATGTCATTTTTATTTTATATAAGCAGTGCTGGTGCATTAGAGCAGTTTCCACAGTCACATTTATTATAAATAATGCATATGTATTTTTAATAATAGGTACACTGTCAAACTGTGCATCAGCCGATCATAAATAATAAAACAAACAGCTCCTGCTTGACCTTTGACCTGTTTGGTTACATGGAAATCTGATCTGGTTTCAAACTAAAAAAAATCAGATGAGATGAAATGATATACTGAGGCAGAATGATATAACGAGGCAGGTTTTTTCCCCTACATGTTAACAAGTTAAATTTTTTTCATATTCGTTCCTTTTCCATCTTAGCACTGATTAAGTTCATCCGTCCGGTGTTCGTGTCTCGCTCGGATCCTGATTCTCGCAGGAAGACCGTGGAGGAGATTAAACGCCGAGCATGCACAGCAGGCCAGTGGCCTCAGGTAACGCGCACTTCAGTTTGTTTGTTACAATCAAAACGCTGATCAGGTTCATAAGAAACTACCACCGAATGTCCATTTCAGCCGTCTGTCTCCCTGTCTGTAAACATGTAAAATAACCGTCTGTCTGTTTTGGTTGACTGTCTGTCTTTTTTCTGTTTATCACATTTTTCCATGAACATGTCCTCAGTTTTGGTTTGATTTCAGATCATGATATTTCCTGAGGGGACCTGCACCAACAGATCCTGCCTCATCACATTTAAGCCTGGTATGTGCCTTTTCTCTGTCTATCTATCTGTCCCTTTTTTTCCCATACTTGCCACACCCTCTCTCTCTCTCTCTCTCTCTCTCTCTCTCTCTCTCTCTCTCTCTCTCTCTCTCTCTCTTTTGCTATCTACACCCCCCCCCCCCCCTGTGTTGGTTTAAAACTCTGTGTGCCTGATAGAGCGAGAGCGTGTGTGTGTGTGTGTGTGTGTGTATATGTCTGGAGAACTGGTTGCCATAGATGTTGTTTCAGCATGTTCTCGTTCTCTGCCTCACTCTCTTTCTCTCTCTCCGTTTTGTGGACCGTGACGGTTCACTTAAATGAGAGGATCAGTGATGGTGCACACTGGAAAGAGAAAGACAGTGTGTGCACTGTCCGGTCCTGTTATGTTTTTTGCTGATCCTCTCTCACTCATGGCTTTATGTGTGTCCTCCACGTCCCTAATCCCTCTTCTTCTGTTAAAATCCCTCATTCATGTTTCTCTCGCCTGCCTGTCACAGTTTGTTTTTTGTATACTTTCATTCCCGTGGCTTCCATGCCCCATGAGACGTTAGTGCCAGATGTCGATAACGGGGCAAATCGGGGCAATTTTCACAAACATGGCGGATTTTTCACAAATTCTTTGTTTTATGCACAAATTCTGAATATAGAAAGACATCCCATAATTGTAACATTAGGTATTCAATAATTTAATTTATTTTTAAATTAAGCAGACAGCCTTGATTCAGTCTGGCTTCTGTTTTAACAGCGTAGTAAAGGTTGTGTTGGGTCTAACTGCCGTAAAAGAATTTCCCGTTAGTTATTCGACTACAAGGTTATTCGAAGATAAACATGCTCACAGATCTGCCCTTGGAAAGCTGAAAGTAAAGACGGTAATTTGATTTGAAGAAAACGGTGCCCTTGGTTCGTTGTATGTCTACTGACTGGGACCTGAAAGAGAGCTTTGTGTTCAGAGTGAAGGTCATCAGGTTCATAGTCTTCGGACACCAGGTTGAATGTCGTACCAAGAGATGCCATAACACTTCCTCATGCCCATGTGTTATCTTGGGGTAGAGTGCGAGGTTTCTCACATTCCCAAATTGTGGGTCACGTCCTGCCATGAGGAAGAAAAAAAAAAAAAAGTCGGATATAAAAATGTTTTTATAAGGAATTTTTAAATATATGTACTTATTTTTCGTGTCAGCTGTTTTTGTCTTTCTCTTTATTTGTTTCTTTGCTACCCTTTTTCCTTTCTGTGTGTCTTCCTGCCAAGCTGTTTGTGTTTATCTCTTTCATTATCTGTCTCTGACCAACTTTGATTCCATCAGTCTGTCTGTTTGACTGTCTGTCTCTTTATTATCCAATCAATCAATTAATCAATCAATCAGTCTGTCTGTTGGTCTGTATCTCTGTCTGTATGTCTGCCTGGTTTTCTGCCAGTTCTATAGTCAGTGTTTTTGGATTCTCCATGGAAAGAAATAAAAATGACAATGTAGAGAAAGAAAAACTTTGCGTACACGTGTGTGTGTGTGTGTGTGTGTGTGTGTGTGTGTGTGTGTGTGTGTGTGTGTGTACACAGAGAGTCATATTACTGTACAACAGGTCAGATGAGGCTGCCCATTTTTATTGTTCTACTCCCATAAACAGCTTCAGGTAAACCGAGGACACGAGCACAGACACAAAAGGATGTTGCTCATCACTTTTCATCAGTGGTTTTGATTGTGTACCAGCCAAACCCTATACATGAGGTGTAGTCATCTATCAATGTACTCTATTGTTGAACAACACTGAAATGTTCCTTTTTCTCCTGTAGGTGCGTTTATACCTGGGGTTCCAGTCCAGCCGGTGGTTCTGCGCTATCCTAATGAACTGGTGAGGAAAGAGTTTCAAAGGTTTAACCAGTGCAGGACAGCAAGCTTTGGGGCTCTCCTACACTCATAAGGCATAAGACCAATTCCTGAGAAGAACATAAGACTTTTTTTATGCTGCTCAATGTTAAAAATGGCAGCAGTGGAACAGCATTTTAGGCAGCTTATTAGAGCAGCATTATGTATGATGCCTAATTTGCTATGTTGCAGTTCATATTTTAGGATACTTAGAGTTTTATCAGGGCCACGAAGGATGTGCGATTCTGATTAGCCTTGTGTTTATTTAAAAAAAAAAAAATCAGTATTAGAGCTTTTATATGGATTTTTTTTGGTAACTGAAGCTTAAAAATAAAACACTAAAGGGGATATTTGGGGGAAAAAAAAGCAGTAAAGCATCACTGGGTGTCAGAAAATTGTCAGACAGTGGAATGTTGAAAATTGGTTAAGGGCCTTACTCAGGGGCCCAGGTGTGGCTTGGGTTTTTTACGCCTTAAATTCTCAAGTATTAAAATAATGCACTATATTTACAAGTATTCTACTACTTTACCCCATTAATATTGTAGTAAAGCAGTACAGTATATTTATGATGGACATGTCGACTCAGTAAAATGGTAACAATGCTAAAAGTAAAAAAAAATCAGTAAAGTGTCACTTCGTTGTATCGGTCAGAAATTTGTCAGACTGATGAAAACTGAGGACGTAGGAAGTAATTTTTTTTTCCTCATTAAATTAAATACAGGCTAAACTAAATGCAAACACTAGCACTCATCCTGGACAGGATTTTATTGGGAAAATATTCCACTTCGGAAACTCTGCTTCACTCCGAGCCACATCGCAGCACGCCGATGATTGCTTTCCTCTTACTGAACACCCTGCTGTGTTTTCTGCTTCTTTCTCTCGCACGCCTCGGTTCAATATCTCTTACTCATCCACTTCTCATTAATTATGAAGACACTATACTCAGGTTGCATGTACATACTCGGAAAAACGTGTCAGGAGTAGGAGCTCTCCACATGGTGAGGTCTGAATACAAGATCTATGGACGCATGTGACCTTGAGATGGTTTATTTGTTCAGGTGCTTTTTGTAAACTGTAGTACCTGTGTTTCACCTTTAGGACACAATCTCATGGACGTGGCAGGGTCCTGGAGCGTGAGTTGTTTTGTCCTTGTTATGAGACATTTTAGATTAAATTATGTACAATTGAATTTTTTAATATATATATACATTTTATACTGCAGTTATTTATTTATTTATTTATTATTTTTTATTATTATTATTTATTTTTCCCAGGTTTAAGATTCTATGGCTCACGCTTTGTCAGATCCACAATTCTATAGAGATCGAGGTGGGAATATGTTTACTTTGTAACTTGCTTTGAAATTAAAATGATTCCTGTGTTGTCTAAAAAAGGATCTCTGTGTTTGCTTAGTTCCTTCCTATTTACACACCCTCGGAGGACGAGAAAAGGGATCCGACTCTGTTCGCCAGCAATGTGAGACGCATCATGGCCAAGTCAGTGTCCAATTCAAACCTAACGATCCAGAACCTTCTGGTGTTGAATGCACGATGACTGCATATGATCTCAATCTGTGTTTTTTCAAACGTGTATGATTTCTTCAGAGCTCTGCAAGTACCAACTGTAGACTACTCGTTTGAAGACTGCCAGCTCTCCATGGTCAAAGGTCCACTGTGTTTACCTAGCAGCACATGCCTACTGGAGTTCTCCCGACTGGTGCGTACACTCGGGTGAGTGTCGTTAGAGACTCTATAAAGACTTCAGCATGCAGGTGATGTTTGAATGGCTTCTATAAACAACATGATGTAATTGCAGAGTAAATAGATGCCGTGTGAAGGCTCGGATCACCGCTGGGTGAACTGCGCTCGTCAACACTTGGTCTTGCGTGTGATTGGTTGTTACAAGCGGGATGTTCTCAAACCCAATTTAAACTATTCAAGTGTTTTATTTCTTTCTTTTTTTCTTTGGAACTACAATAACAGTTCCTACTTTACCTTGTCTTCTGTGATTTTGTTCATCTGTTTTCCTGCAGAAAGATTTCATAATTATTTATGTCGTTTGTTCTAATTTTCTTTATCAGTATGTGTAAATAGTTCAGTGAATTTTGAAGAACAACCCCCGTAGTAATGGAGCACCCATGGTCCCTGGCAGATATGCGACCGCAAAAAGTATCGCTGCGTCCCACCCTCGCCTCCTCGATCTTCATCTAGTCAACAACATTCTCTTCCATCACATGACTTCTTAGCATGAAACATAATTATAATGCATAATATAAGTAGAACTGGGACGCAGCATTTGTGACCTTGTAAGAGGGTGATGTCATCCAGACATAATGACTGAATAAAAAATTCAGCTTTTTAACAACAAGTTCTGTAGTAGAAACTTGTACGATTTATACTACAGGCAAATATAAATGAATGTAAACAGCTGTTTATATTATAGCAGTATTTTTTACTATGATGTATTAATGCCACTGTATAATATACTGCACATAATGCATAGATCAAATCATCTTCTTCTTTTGGCTTCTCCCATTAGGGGTCGCCACAGCAGATCATCCTCGTGATCCGCATATTTGATTTGGCACGTGTTTTACGCTGGATCCTCTTCCTAACGCAACCCTCCCTGTTCATCCGGGCTCGGGACCGGCACTAAGAGTGCACTGGCTTGTGCAACCCTAATGGCTGGGTTAAAAAAAATAGATCAAATAAATCTATTAAATAGATGTGTACGCTATTTGGAAAAAATAATACAGTACCGTGCCATTACTAAAAGTTCTTAACTGTGAATAAGATAACACTGGGTGCTTAAGGGTATGTGATATGTTCTGTTTTAAAGCAGTATTTACTCTGGTGACCTGCAGTTTGACCCTGAGAGCATGGGATCATCTTGTTGCTCCTTTTTAGAGTATTTATGATCAAGTATCTAACTTTTGTACCCTTCTGTGGTTCTTCTCCAGGCTGTTGCCTCAAAGTTTGAGGCACACAGTTGGAACGAAAGGTTATGGACTGGTTTTAGTTACTTTGAGGTTCTGTAGTGTTTTGTTTGAAAAATCATGGAGAGGAGTAAATGTTAAGGAGTATAGTTGTAAATGAAATCGTCACTACAGGCTTTCTTTACATTTATATTTCTTTTAAACCAACCACCTGCATGTCCCCCCTTACCACATCTGTACACCACCTACTAAACCTTTCTCTTTTCCTCCTGCTTAATGCCTCCATCCTCAGCATTTATCCACCAATAAACCCAGGCCCCTCCTTTGCTCATGACCCGACCATCTCAATCACACCTCTGACCTTAACTCCATAACTTCCTACACCTTTGCGGGTTCCTCTAATAATCTTTGACTTTCCCAACGAAAATCGCAGCATCTTCAACTTGTCAGCTCCGCCTGCTGTCTTTTTGTCTAAACTATATGGACAAAGATATTTGGACACCTGTCTTTTCCAGCCATATGTGGTTCTTCCCTAAACTCGGAAGAACCGGAGGCACACACTTGTATAAGATGTTCTTGAATCTCCCTTCACTTGAATTAGAAGACCCAAACCTTGATCCAGTGAGACCATGCCCCTGTGCACAAAACCAGCTCCGTGAAGACGTGGTGTGCATGAATTTATGAGTAAAAGATCTTGATTTACCTGCTATGGAGCTCAGACATCAAACCAATTCATCACCTTTGGGATGAGTTGGAACGCTGACTTAACCAACACCCTTATGAATGAGCACCAAACTACAAAACCACACTCTAGTGGAAAATCTTTCCCTGAAGAGTGAAGGTTACTGTAATGACAAATGGAGATTAAATGTGGAATGGGATGTTCAGAAAACACATACAAATCTTATGGCCAGGTGTCAACAAATGTTTGTGCATGTAATGTATCTCATTCTGTTTATCTGTTTGTTTAAACAGATAAACCATTAAACCATTGGTGTTTGTTCTTTTCCATTGGTGTATGTTCGTTTGTTTGGTTCATAAAATGTGGGGTGCCCTCTAGCGGGAAATCAAGACATGACATGTGGGTTGCAATCAGTCCAGCTGTTTATATACACACATACATATACACACATACATACACATATACACACATGTGGGTTGCAATAGCTGATGTGTGTCTGTCTGTCTGTCTATATATTAGAGAGAGATGGATATACACACACATACACACACACACATATCAGCTGGACTGATTGCAACCCATATGTGTGTGTGTGTGTGTGTGTGTGTGTGTGTGTGTGTGTGTGTGTATATATGTGTGTGTGTGTGTGTGTGTGTATATGTATGTATGTATGTGTATATGTATATATATATATATATATATATATATATATATAATATAATATATATATATATATATATATATTATATTATAATGTTTGTGTGTTTTTCATTCATCTTTCATTCTTCATTTGAAACATGAAGTATTTCATTACTTTTTTAAAAAAAATCAGTTACAAAAAAAGTAGTAAACTGCTGTTCTGGAGGCAGAAACTGTTCTTGCCTGAACACGGATTAATACATTTGTGAGAATTTGTGAAGTGACTCATTTAAACCCAGAAGCTTTGGGTTTGACTCCTCTGGTAAGGCATGTAGAAATAGTTATTTTTTTATACCCGTTTTGTTTTGTTGTTCAGTCTGAATGTGGGAGTCACAGATCAGGTCCTGCAGGAGGAGGGCAAGAAAGCATGCAGTCTCTGTAGACATAAACTGAGCCTGGAGGAATTTGCAGCGTACTTAAACCTTCCAGTGACAGAAACACTGCAGGACATCTTTGCACTCTTTGAGGAGGTCAGTAGAAGAGTGATCCGTCTCCGTTTTAATAAGATTTTTATTTAAAGGCAGCACTAAAGCCAATCTGTGCAACACGATGTTACTATCTATTAGACCGTCTAATTACCTCGTGGTGTCGTGTGTTTGTTTTGTTTTGTCCCCCCCTTCTGCAGCACGGTCAGATGGATGTGAGGGAATACATCATCGCTCTTTCTGTGATCTGCAGACCCTCAAAGTATCTCGACACTCTTCAACTCGCCTTTAAAGTGAGAAGAGATTCTGGTGTGGTTTAATGCTACATCCATTGTTAAGCAGTAAATAGTTTATGAGGATTAATGACTTTGTGTAATACAAAGATTAGATTTGCCTGTATGTGTGTGTTTTTTTTTTTTATGGAGATGTTTGGGGCTGAGGAAGACGGCGCTGTCGTAGAAGACGAGTTAGCGGTCATTTTGAAATCAGCCCTCGGAGTGGAAGATTTTGATGTGGGTGAAGTCTTCAAAGCTGTCGATACACAAGACAAAGGAAAGATCACGTTTGGTAACTATCTCTCATTCTTAGGTGTAGTATTTTTGAGACACCATCAACTAGGGAATAAAACGCTGACTGCGGTCCTTTTTTCTCTTACATAAGTACCTGATTTTACTAACGCCCTTGTGGCTGAATGAGCACAAATCTCCACAAGCACACGGCAAAATCTAGTGGAACATCTTCCCATAAGAGTGGAGGGTATTATAGGAGAAATGAGGACTAAATATGGAATCTTATTGCCCGCAGTCCACAAACAATTGTCTTTATAGTGTATATAAACTCCTGTCAAAAGAACAAGTTTTGAGGTTTGTTCAGTAGAAAGTTTTAAAGAAAAATTTGTGTATTTTAGGAAACCAGGCACCTGATCATTCTTTTTTTTTCTTTCTTTCTTTCCTTCTTTTTTTTTTTTTAGTTCTTTCATTGTTTACAAGAAATCACAAATGTGTCCAGAAGCTCTAAATCTGTTTTGCGTTCTCTTTCAGATGAATTTCGAACTTTTATGGAGAGCTGTCCGAACTTCACCGAGTCCTACCACTGTGTCGATGAACCAATCGCACACACGGGACTCGTACATCCTGCATCCGACAGCTTCTGCCCCGAATTCAGTCCTCAGGAACAAAAAACACAAAGAGAAAGCAAGAAACACGACTGATGTATGTATAAAATTCTGCCTACACGAATATTGCATTCAAGATGCAATACTGAGAATTATAATGAGTAACATTTATAACATAAAAAAAACCAAAATAACATTTGTTTTGTATACTTCTAGGTTTTAATGTTTTCTACTCAACACTTATCACTGTTTTAACAGATGTTCTGAAAAACCAACTGGACTCAAATTCAATATAAATTTGAGCATTAATAATTTTTTTTTTTATTTTTCTACTTATTCTTATATTAAAGGAAACTTGAGACAAACTAATGCATTCGACATGTTTTGAAATGTTCACATTGTGTAAAATTAATGTTGGTATACCTTTTGGATAAAAGTACACTTACATACTATATGAACAAATGTATTGGGACCCTTGACTTTTCCAGAAAAATGTTACCACAAAGTTGGAGACACAATTGTATAGGATGTCTTCGGATGTGCTCGCATTGAACTTTCTTTTTACATGAACTAGGAGACCCAAACGTGTTCCAGCATGACAATATGATCTCAACCCTAGTGAACATCTCTGAAATGAAGTGGAATTCTACCCCAGGCCTCCTCACCCCACATCAGTACCTGACTTTACTAACTCTAACACAAATTTCCACATCCATACTATTGAACTTTGTTTATATTGGATATCGAAATAATTTTTTAAGCGTCGATTTACCACTAGAGGGGGCTGTGCTGTAAGATATGAAACAGGAGGCTTTTTTTTTTTCTCATGCATAGATCCCACTTAAAACTTATATCAATGTTTTTCTAGCCAAGCAAATAAGCTGGAGTCTAAAGCAAAGAATAAACAAATGTTCTGTGTATTATGTATGTATTTGGGGTGTGTAGCTGAAATGAAGTTGGAATGGTGTATCATTAGAAATACGACACTTCTGTAAATAGATAGGAATTAAAAATAATTGGGGTATTTGGCAAAAGTAATATTTTGTTATTTGTAATGTGATATAGTTTCATTGTAGATATTATGAGTATGAGGATGGTCAGATTGCAATCAATGATGGGGTTAGTTTTCAGGCTAATTTTGATTTGGCCATTGGATTTATCATGTGTCCTTGTCAACCCTGTTATTGACACAGGCGTCTCACAGGACCACTGTGTGTTTAGATGCAATTAGAAAGACAATTAGCAGCTTTGTTTATTTCATTGTTGGGCTTCACATGTTTGGGTGGACTTAGAACCCCGGTCCTATATTGGCATCCATGTTGTTGATATAATCGACCTCAAGGACATACTAATTATTGACTGTATTATTCATTTTGGGCGACAAGTTTGTACGTTCATAATGATCTCATGAGCCAATGTCATTGCAAAATACAAAGAAAAAAAAATCTACAAATTTAAAAAATCGATCATATGATGATCGTGTGACTTCCAGTTAGTTGTAGGTGATCTGGAATTAATGTTTTTTTCTTTATACATCAAAAATCTTCATGTATCTGTAAATTAGGCTTCAAGCATGAGAGCCTATTTTGTAAAAATACTGCAATTTGTTTTTTTTATTATTTTGTATTTTTAAGTATTATTATGATTAGATTTTAATTGCCAGTGCAGGCAAACTTAATGTTTTCTAAGTGAGCCTAGTTTAGAAGTGTTTATTTACCTAAAACCTGCACATAGGTTTTTTCAGAACACTTTAAAATGCTTATTACATTTACATTCATGTTTTCCCCGTTCTGTTTCATTTCATTCAGAATTACACAGTAAAATGGAATAATCGGGGGACCAAAGCATGACGAATGTAAACCACAGACTTATGATCTGCATGCACTGCTTTCCTGTATGCTGTTGTGCTTGAGTCTATTTGTCATAATTACATTTGCATTTTTCTTAGCTGAAGTAACGCAGTTCTCCTGCAGCTTTAAGTGGATTTGAATGCTTCCTAACAGTAGATTGATGTTGTGATGATGCGATAAGATAAGCCGAGCCAGCGGGGGTCCCCTAATGTCACTGTCAACAGAAAGAGTTCTTAAAATGCAGGCAAAACAAAGCAAACTATGTGTTTCTCAAGCTTTTTTCAAGCAATCACTTGCTGAAAGGTGGCTTTGTGCATTTTAGCATTTGGAGACTGAACATTTCATTCACATCTGCTCTTAATATTTATGCTGTTATTTTTTTTTCATGCTTTGTCTTGCTTTGCTCTAGCCATTTCACTCCCATCACACTCTTTGGCATTACATCATTCTTTGACTCAACTTTTGTGGTAAACACACGATGCCCCCTTTGTTATCAAACACAAAAACTTCCTCACACTTCCAGAAGGTGGTGCTAGCACACTTTCTTGCCCCCTCCTCAACTGGCTGGATAAAATAGCATTACATCATCGCTTAGTTCAAGGAAGAAAAAAAAAGAAGCAGAAAGAAATCGAGTGAGCTTTGCTTCTTGAAAGTGGAGCATTTTGCCACCTGTGTCAAAGCTGTTAACAGATAATGACATCATCTAAAAATTGGCCACGGAAAGCAGGATTTGGGACACGGCTGGACTGAACTGATTGAGGCGCTAAGCAACTCATCAAGCTGCATTAACCGGAGTGTCCTTTTGTAATCTTAATACTATACGGCTCCGTCATTTGTTGTCCTTAGGCTAAATTAAAGGTTGAATCAAGGTTGTAGTGAATAGTGACACAAATATATAGCCGTTATATTAAAATGTGATCGTTTGTATTAAAGCATTGAATCATTGAAAAACAGAGCTTCATTTTTTTCCTTTGTTGAGTTGTTTATCAGCTTAATGCCGAAACACACCAGCACAAACTCTCTTTTCCAGTAAACACTGGAACTGTATACAAAAGATAAACAAGTGTATATGTATACATTTGCATTTTATATATATATACACCAAAGGGTGTAACTGAGTACATATACATGATCTGGAATGAACAAATGACAGATTCTAAATGGATATGAGTAGAGGAAGGACTTATTTATTTATTTCTATATGCCAGAAAGGTTCCCAGGGCATCTGGTTGAACCTTGAGGTGTATAAATCTCACAGGAAAAGGATGAAAAAATGTACCCTGTACAAACATTTAAAAGAACATGGTCACTTTGTTGCATCCTGTGGGATTTGAATCTCAATATACCCCTCAATCAAATGCACTGTGACCCTCTCTGGCAGATATAAATAATAATAACTATTATTATATACATAAATTATTCAGACTGGGAACACCTCACAAGAGCTGCAGTTTTGAAAATGTTTTGACCCAGTCGTCTAGACGTCACTATTTGGCCCTTGTCCAACTCGCTCAGATCCTTACACTTGCCTCCTCGGTCACTATTCATTGCAACCTTGTTCCAATCTTTACTAACCCCTAAAGAACAACAAATGACAGAGCCATATAATGTTAAGATTACAAAGGACACCCCGGTTAATGCAGCCTGGTTGCTTAGCACCTCAATCAGTTCAGTCCAGCCGTGTCCCAAATCCTGCTTTCCAAGGCCAATTTCAGATGATGTCATTTTCTGTTAACAGCTTTGACACCGGTGGCAAAATGCTCCACTTTCAAGAATCCATTACAATTTCATCAGTAAGAGTTTAACATATTTTTACTGCAGCAATGTGCCAAAGAAATTTTTTTGTGAATTAAATTTAAAATTGTATTATATCCACATTATAATATCTTTCTGCAGCCTCTCCCCCCCCCCCCCCCCCCGTCTTTAATTGGCTGTCATGTCTTTTATGACAATACATTTATTTACAGATTTAATTCTGAAGTACTGAAACTTTAGCCTCCTTTAAAATTTTTTTAAAAAGGCCTAAAATTGTTTTCTAATGGAAGACTCAATCAACCACCATCAATGTGAAGTGCCCAACATCCAGTTCCCTGTGTACAATGTTATTATAGATAGTATATCAGTACAAACCTTGAATGGTCCTTGCGAGTAGAAATACTATAATAACTGCTGTTGGAGGAAATAACACTTTTCAACCAATGAGAATTGAATATTTAACAGTATAACATTCACATGGTATACGGTAATACGTCTCGAGGTTTCTTCTCCCATCACATCATATACATATCTATACATATTGGCTAGTTTGTAGGTATATAATCATAGTACCTTAGCAGCAATACACTTAATATTGCTGTAAGCATAAAACAAATAAAAGGGTTAAACATAAACGGCCCAGCATCCTGTGGTCAGAAGGTGGGAGTGAAGGAGCAGATGGCATAGATGAAGTCTTACAAACTGGGTAACAGTTACTAAGTGTAATATAAAGCTAATGCCAATATATGTGTCACTAAATATTAATTCCTCAAACTCAGCTACATCATTAAGTTTATAACTGATGTCAAAGACAAGAATTTTAAAATGCCACCTTTGCACACATTCATTTTGGTTTATACAGTACCTAAGCATTTGGTGAAAGTGGAGAAATTTCTGCAGTAAAAACATTAAAAAATCTTCCTGACAGCAATTACAATTATTGCTAATTTTTTTTTTGCAACAGCACAAGTGTATGCAACCTTACATTTTATTCCATATGCTACTGTATGTTCACACTTGCAACGATTTTATTTCTGCAAGTTGATGTGCTTTCGACTGGTTGTCATCGTAACGTTATCAGTGAGTGGATCAACTACCGTATTTTTCGGACTATAAGCCGCTACTTTTTTCCCACGTTTTGAACACCGTGGCTTAAACAAGGAGGTGGTAGCTCAGTGGTTAAGGCATTGGGCTTTGGATCAGAAGATCACAGGTTCAAATCCCACCACCACCAAGCTGCCACTACTGGGCCCTTGAGCAAAGCCCTAAAACCCTCCCCTGCTCAGTTGTAAGTCGCTCTGGATAAGGGCGTCTGCCAAATGCCGTAAATGTAAATGTAAACAACGAAGTGGCTTATATACAAACTTCAAGCCAAAAAACTGACCCCCATAACATTAGACCAATGAAATTTCCGAACGAAAACGAAAAAACGCACCTCACCTTTGTTCTGAGCTGCACGGCATCAGGAGAAAAAAATTTTATTTTATTTTTTTAAACGCACGACAATGCCAAAAGATAAACTCCCGAGAGAAATAGTTGTAAAAGGAAGGAGAACAGTGAACAATGACTTTCTTGGTAGGCTACTGTTTAGATACAAGCCGGGCCAAGGGAGAGCTCGCTAACTCCAGTTGCAACAGAAATCATATAAGCACAGACAGGTTTCCAAAACTCGTGCTTTTTTATTTTTCTTGGCAACAGCGTTACGGGTTAGACAAAGAAACTTAGAAATGAGCTTTAGTAAATAATAAGGACATATTCCTCAGTCTTGCACACATGCAGTAATACCGGGGAAAAATGCACCGGCAGGCTATTCTCAAAATGCCGCTCTGCTCTTAAGGGAGCCACAACATATCAAGCCATTCTTGAGAACCATACTGTCTAGTATCTGAAAACTCTCTCAGTCACAGCTCATGAGGGTTGTGGCAGGATGGTGACCCAAAACATGGCTAAGAACATAACACTGGACTATTCCTAAGTGGCCTTCTATGAGCTGATCTGAATCCTATCTGATATGTTTTTAGAAAGAGTTGAAACATGTAGTCTGAAAAAACACTTCTCAAACTTGGGACAGCTGAAGCAGTTGCTCCAACACTACGTGTTGACAGGTGCAGGAGTCTCATTAAGAGCTACAGCCTCTACAGAGTGTGCAACAAAATATTCAGTTGAGGGTCCCATTATATTGCTTTATTATGTAAATTAATCTGTTGAATTAAAAAGCAGTCTGATTTTAATTCAATTCAGAATAAACAAGGATGGGCAGCAATTTATTTTTATCTGGATTTATCTATTTCAGAGAAAATGGTACGTTGATTTTATTTTATTTTAGGAGGAGGAGTACCAAATTTGTCCACATCTGTATTGGTTAATTGTCAGTCATTGGCCAATTATGGTTGCTGTTAGTTGCTGTATGTGTAAACATCGATTTAATTTTTTTTGAGTAAAAATCAGTGCAAAATGTATTGTGGCTTTTACTGTTTTAGTCTTTGTCAAAAAGTTTCAGTGTCTACACTCTGTGCATAACTGTCCAAACCCCAATCTTGTCCTATCTTTGATTAGCGGGGAGAGTTTCTTTAGATTGCTGATATGGGCTCCTCTTATTTGTCATGCCAGGGGCTACTTTGCCGGATGTGAACACACACACACATATATATTGGTGCAGCTGTTCATATATGCAAACATTTCTGTCAAATCTTACGGCACCTGACAGCAGTGTGAGCCCAATAAAACCAATATGGAGATAAGAGCTGATGTCAGTAGGCAGAACTAATATTATTTGTGCGGTGGAAAGCATTTATCTGTCACAGTCTGAGAACGGATGATTTTGCGTCACTTTTGTTTAATAATGATGTAGCAATTGCAATATGCCCACTGGCTCCGGGCTCTATTAAACTTTAAAAGATTATCCAAATTAAAATCTCATTTACAATATTGCTTTTTTTTTTTTTTTTTCGGGCAATACTAGGTGGGTTCTATTGGATATATTTTCTCAGTGTGCGATCCAATTAACATTTTCACATTCAACAAACTGCATGGATGAAAAAGATGAGCATGCCTATTCTACTGTGCTGTATTATGATAGCTAAGAAAACTAGGCTTAATAAAACTTTTAATTTGGTTGCTAGTGATGTGAAGTGGCACATTCTGACCACTTCAAAGCCCTCATTTACATAAAAAAAAAGATTCCCCCTTGTTTGACAGTAGGTGTCTAAACCTTTGTCTAAATGCCAGTATTTTATTTCGTTTGCTCGTTATACGCCATATCACAAGGAATTAATGTTATTGGTTACAACGACATGGCTCTCGGTTACATTGAGCGGTATAATTGAGCGTCACTTTTTCATCATTTCGCAGCCTTCATGGTAAAGTCGAGTGACGTGATTTGATCACACGAGCTATTATATTCAAATGTCAGGATCGCAGCGAATGTTTGGTTATCACGCCGAATAAATATTTCACAGTTCAGCGCTCATATTCTTATGCATTCCTGGCATTATTTAAATTGCATCTGGAGATACAGTATATACCACCCTGAAGTTGATGAATTTCATTTTTTATTTATGAAAGAACAGCACCCTGTATGTTTTTTAATGCTTTTAACCATGGTATGGTTGTTGGTTTGAGCATTTCAAAGTCTGCAGATCTTTTGGGATTTTTATGAAAAGCAATAATTATAGCTTTACACTGAACGGTGCAAATAACAACATAAAAGATAAAAACACAAAAAAGCCCTCCAGTATGTGATCAACAACTTGTTGATCAGAGAGGTCACGGTTCTTCATTTGACTATTCAGTACAACTGTGGTGAGCAGAAAAGCCTCTCAGAATGTACAACCTCGAGGTCAATGAGCTACACCAGCAAAATGCTTTTTAAGAGCAGCAATCTGAAGCTACAGTGTACACAGGCTTGTTGAAACTAGACTGAAGAAAGACTAGGTGATGTTTTTCAGTCTCATTGTCAGAGTAGATCTTAGATCACATTCTGTTGGTTGAAGAGAACATTAACGGAATCTCTAGATCTGTACGTAGTAGATTTACTGATTGGATGATGGCAGGCAGGAGTAAGTGTACAGGCAATTGTATATATCTTATATGGATATATACTGTCAAAAATAGAGGAGCCCAAACCCTTTCCTATGAAGGGCCATGGGTCAAAGATAAATTGCATTATACCAATCACTATCTTAAAAATAAAGTCCTTATTCATGCCATTATTCCTCTCAATTATTATTTGATATTAGGTAATCAATAAATATTTACTCCTTTTATCTGCTTAACTAATGCAAGTTCTAGTTTAGTAAAGCTTACACTAATCAGGCATAAAATTATGACCACTTTATAACCGGTGAGTGAATAACACTGATTATCTCATCATGGCACCTGTTGGTGTGTGGGATTTATTAGGCAACAAGTAAACATTTTGTCCTAAATGTTGATGTGTTAGAAACTTAAAAATTGGGAAGTTTGACAAATTGTGATGTCTAGACGACTGGGTCAGAGAATCTCCAAAACTGCAGCTCTTGTAGGATGTTCCCGGTCTGCAGTAGTCAGTATCTATCAAAAGTGGCCAAGGGAAGGAACGGTGGTGAACCGGCGACAGGGTCATGGGCGGCCAAGGCTCATTGATGCTCGACGGGTCAGAACTGTTTTGCTAGCAAAAGGGGGACCAACACAATATTAGGCAGGTGGTCATAATGTTATGCCTGATCAGTGGCAATCACGTGATGACTGATCGGTGTATAATACAATGAGAAACAATGCAATTAATTGTACAATAGGGTTCAATGCTGAAAACATGACATTAGTGACATGAAGTCAGTCCTCAATTTTTGAAGTTTTTCCAGATGGTCAAAAATCTCATTGTATTTGTCTGTAAGTTTTTGTGATAAACTGCAAAATACGTTGGCGACAAGTGGGTAAACAACAGCTATACACTATACACTTCATTACATCTGCACAATATATCGCATGCCATTTCTTATTCAAAGAACCCACCATAGATGACCATACTACTGAACAGATATTGATTTGTGTCCTTAAATTAAATGTAGTAAGAATTCATAATCCTACTTTTCTCTTACTTGTTTACTGCTGGTTTCAATTTTGCGCACAAACCCTCGACCCCACTGCAGTATACCCATTATCAGATGTAGTGAAAACAGTGGTGTCTTAAAAAGGAATAGGAAACATATCTGCTCATCTCTCACAAAGATGAGTCATATACAGACGCCTGATCAATGGAGCGTTACCTTCTCATCTCATTTTCCCTGGAGCACACTTCTCTCACTGCACTCTGTTCCACTGACTGAGCTTCCCCGGGCTCACGATGGGAAGGGGCTGGATACAGAGCCACGCTTTCTAGTTATGAAGACATCCGTCCTGTGTAGAGGAATGCCTCGAATCAGTGTGTTCACTGGTCTGAGGCTGAAAGACAACTGAAAAGACTACGGACTGTCAAAAATCAGTGGATGTCAGGTTGCTGGTGATGACACCAACGTCTGCACTGTGTAAGGTATTGAAATATAATCTATAAGACCAGAAGGGAAATACACCTGGATTTTTTTTATTGTTCTGCATACATGTTCTACATTCAGGCACATAAGGGCAGTGTAGTGAGCACTGTGGTTTTGCATGCTGGGTAATTGATTGTTAATGGCCCCTGAACTGTATACTGTGAATGGCGGATAAGAAGGGATGACTCACTTTGGGGGAGGAGAGAGAGAAGCAGAAATGATGGAATGACTCATTGTTGTGTTTCCTGAGTCTGTTTACAGCTTCTGAGATATCTGACCTGATGATAGCCATTGAGCAGGAGCAGAATTTTTTTTAAAGCCATAGAGGTGGCATCACTGGTACACAAGATTTATTGTAAAAGATAAATAAATTATAGATACAAAAAGGGTCCTACACACAGCACAATTTGAGCATGCTGATCATTTATTAACCATGTTTGGGAAGGGGCCATCAAATCAAGCTTTTCCTGCAATAATAAAATAAAAGGCAGTCAAAAAAAGAAAGAAAGAAAAAAAAAAACAGTACAGAAGGATTTAACATAATGACTGCAAGTTTATAAAATGAGAAATCAACACAGTGTGTGGTTCTGTGAGCTGTGCCACTTCACCCTGCTGCTTTCACCGTTCGATTTGACTGTGTTAAAATCCACAAAAACTAAAGACAAACTACTCACATTTGCTTTGTTTTGAAATCAAAACCAGATAATAAATCCGTCTGAGACTGCACAGACTATTACACGAGAAACAACTGCTCTTCTCTCTTCTTGAATATATCAACCCTATTTTTCCCCTGTAGCTTGAAAAGGCCTGGATACACAAAGTCAATCCTTCATAGCGAGTCTCCTGACAATATATTTTATACATTAAATCATTGCCTTGCATTTATTTAACTCTACCTTTAAAATATACTCGGTTGCCAACTTGCTCAAATAAAAATAAAACAACTGCAAAGACAAACTGCAATAATATGCTTCTGATAAAAATTTCATTAGAAATTTCTTGTTTTCTGCCGCAGCAGATCTATTTTTTGTTCAGACAGAAACAGCAGAAGCAGAAATGTTTCATTCTTTATTATATCACAGCGTTGTCGAATTCTTGAACCCAAAGGTGTTGATTAATTTTCTATGATGGTACATCAGTGTTGGACATCACAGATTTATATTAATGCACTGATTTTAATACCTCATGATTTCTGTATAAATAGAGTTATATAGCAGACAAAGTTTTTAAGGTTAATAATAAATAAATAAATAAATAAATAAATAAATAACAGTATTTAATATAACAAACATATGACTGTTGATATGGTTGATATGGTGAAATTTCTGCAAACAGGTATTTAATTAACATTTATTTAATTAGTCTTTAGTATCTGCACCATGTAATAATTAGTAGGTTTTCTGCTACAGGAAAGTCTTAAGTTTAGAGGAGTTTGTAATTTCTTGTTTCTCTGTTACATGACAAGCTCCACCTTATGAATTAGTAACTTCAAGAAAGAGGCAAAAAGGCTGGTGAAGGAATCTATATTTATAGCTGTTATAAGAACTTGTCTAATGCTCATTCCTCAACATTAAATTAAACTGTTGACAATTTGCTGTGGTATAAGAAAAATAGCACATTTTGAGCTGTTTTATTGTAGACCTCTAAAATCCAATTTAGTGTCAGCACAAACTATCAGATTTTATTCCTTACTTAAAATTTTGTCTCAAATGCACTTCCTTACTTAACACCAAATAGTTACTTCAGAGCAAACTGGCATAGTGTATCCAGGTCTTTAGTGGAATAGGACTCTTAAGTTTACTTATGGTTGGACATTCTCTACTTTAGAGAGAGCAACAGGGACAGCTACATCACCTGCAGCTGGACTGGGAGCTTTAGTGAGAACATTGGTGGGGCTCCTTCCATCTGCTCCACCTCCCCTCCCAATGATGCCCTTTTTTTCTTTCCCAGGAGGCTGTGGACTGGTTGTGGGTTTGGAGAACGCAGACAACAGCAGACCAGCGGTCATCATCAGGCCCCCCAGGGTCAGCATCCCAGTGCCGGCCTGTACACACATGTTCAGGGCCTTGTTGTATCGCATGGCATGGCGATCCACAAAGAGCAGTTCTCCCTCGCCGAATGCCTCAATTCGAGTTGGAACGGCAAAACCCACCGCCAACATCACCAAACCGACAGCTAACAGGACAGTTCCAACTGCAAGAGAAATCTGAAAGGCACAGGAAGAGCTATGACCAACTCTGCATTAAAGTAGTGTAGTAGTTGCAAGTAGTTTTTAACACATACATTTACACACAGTAGGGAACATGTATAACTGAATGTGTTTTACTGGGAGCAAATTCACCTTGGTTGCAAGATTTCATTCAAACTATGTACATAGTCGTGTCCCCTAGATAAATGTCTAGCTTGTTAACTAGCCAGCAAAAGAAGGCAATCAATAGCCAATCTGTTATTCATAGCTGACACAATGAGCTCCAACAGATACACTGTGAGTGTTACAGTTATAAAACCTTTGTTTTTTTAATCCCTTGTTTTTTTAATCAACTGAAAATGATTGCAAAACTATAACTAGATCAGAGCTATACTAGTATAATAAAGTCGACCACCATATCGTTTCACCATGTCATTTGCAAAGTCTGAAGCACAGCAAAATGTATACTTTTGGTTTAATTGCTATTTGGTTTAGAATAGTTCCATCCTGCACAAAATTTACAAAAAACAAAAAACATATTGGCTGAGGTAAGTGTAAGTCTGCAAACACAGAGTATTTTATTCATATTTCATGTTTTATTTTCACTTCTTTGTATATTGCAGCAACCTTTTTACACCTCATATTTGGTTCGCTTCTTGAAGCTGGGTTGATTTGGGATCTAATTGGATTAGATCAGATTTAATTAATTTTTTAAGCGCTAGAAATCCAATAGAGATTGATTAGAATTGGATTGAGAAAATCACATCCAAATCCAAGACATTTTGGTTCGCACCCATAAGTTCTTACCTGTAAAACTATGTTACATTGAACTATGCCAAAACAAGAAAAGATAATTGGGTTTCATTCAAATAGACTAAATACTGCATATTTGAAAGTACCATTTCAGATTGGTAGTTAAAATCTGGTGATGAGGCTGACAATCATATTGACCCATTCCTCCAGGCTTACCAAACAATTGGCACAATTATCAAATTGAAGTGAAAAAAGAAATTCCCCCAAGGAAGCCAGGGAAAAGAAGTATGTATCGGTGCATTAAAAACAGTATTAGGACACCCTGCCACAAAACAAGGGTGAATAAACTCATAAAAAAACTGAAATCTCCAAAACACCATAGATGTAAAATGTCCCTACCTTGCAGAGGCCTGAGCTCCACCACTGGTAAGAACGCTGGTTCGGAACATCCTCCTGGTTCCATACAGAGGCTGTACACTCCTCATAGAAATAGTGCAGGTAGGAACGCACCCCAAACCTATAGCCTGGAATACTTTTAGCACGCTCTGGCCCATGCACCTCTGAGTAAGAGGCCATATTGTAGACCTGCGAACACAAAAAAATAAAGTTCGCTTATAAATAATAAATGTGAAAGGAAATGCTGTATGGAATGTTTGTATGAAATAGAAAATAAGCAATGCAAATGAATCTATATAAATATTAATGATGACAGTGAGTGTACGCTATAGTCTGTCCGTAAAATTGTATGCCCAGATATGGTAATTATTAACATTCAATCAGATATTAATCTTCAGTTGAGTGTTTAAAGGCTCTGGCATGGAGAAGCTGGTGTTGGATCTGTAATGATTGTTGAGCTATTTTATGAGTTGTTTAGTTGCGCCTAGTTTTATAACCACAAATGACTGTATAAGACTGTAGAAAGAACATTACTCATAATCTTACACTCCGGTGCTCATGTTAGTTCTCATTCTCCAGTGTTCTGTATTGCTTAAAGATTTATGATCACACTCTTGATGTCACCCAAATGAGGATGGGTTCCCCTTTTGAGTCTGGTTCCTCTCAAGGTTTCTTCCTCATAACATCTAAGGGAGTTTTTCCGGGTCACAGTCACCATGGCTGCTCATCAGGGATAAATACACACCGTTCACCTTAACTGTTAATTTCTGTAAAGCTGCATTTGAGACAATGTCTTGTTGTGAAAAGCGCTGTGGAAATAAACTTGACTAGTCTATGCAACATAACTTTTAACTGGAGAAACACACTTTGTACAATTTGACGAGATGACTTTTTACATGAAAATGTTTTTTTATTTGACCTTTTTAAAAAAATTTTATAAATAAATATTATATTCAAGTGCACATGCTGTAATCATGATAGTAATTTTTCTGCATTTATCTCTTAAAACATATTGACTCTGTCGATATGCTGTCTTTTTGCTCTTCGTCTGAACGTCAGTGTGATCTGTGGATGCCTGGTGTTGTTAATCACCAGAAGGTAACTGGTCACCCACTGATGAGTCACACACACACACACACACACACACACACACACACACACACACACACACACACACACTTTTATGGTTGGAGCACCACGGTATTAGGATCACCGTTATACAACGCACAATAATACAATATCATATATCATTTCTATCTTCCTGTTTGCTCCATCATCCATCAATACTCTGCAAATATCACTAAACTCCTACTCAAGATGTTTTTTGGAAACCCGGCTTAGGATTTCTGGCTCCATCAGGATCACAACATCTGACTTTTGGTTCAAAATAATGCAATCAATTTATTTATTGTTTTATATACTATAATGCAAACAGTATTTAGTCCAGAATCCATTTCGTCCTGCCTCAAATCAGGTGTTTTTTTTTTCAATGCAAACCCAAAGGAGACCAAAATGCCACTTCTGATCCAAACAACAACAACAAAAAAAAAATTACTGATTTTCAACATGGTTCAACAGGTTATGATGCCTCAGTAGTATGCAAGACTTCTGAACATACGCATTTTAATTTCTTTTAGCTTTTATTTACCAGTAACCACTAAACATTAAATAATAGCTAAATAAACAACACACACACACACACACACACACAACCACAGAGACACGCACTGTATTATTTCTCGCGCTCTTTCCATTCACTGCTGTTACACCGCTTTGGCGAGCAGCCGTTAGTGCGCGCGCGTCGACGGTTACAATTTAAATTCAAACCGGTGTGCATTTACATCCTTGTAAACGTAACGGTCGCTGCGCCATGATTTCTCTGAGGTAAATTACAGGAAAAAACGCAAAGCTATACCCAGTCTGAAGGCTGTGCTGATCCTCAACACGGCTTCATCCGCTTCCGATGCGTCCCATGCTCGCTCCTCCTCGCCACAAGCAAGGAAATAAATAAATAAATGAAGAAATAAATTAATGAAAACCTCGCACTATCTTCTGTAATATAGCCAAAGCACTCCGAAGCCATTAGTCATTCGCCAAGGCGGTGTCCCATTGCTCATATTATCGTGGCAAAATGGCCATCTGTGGTAACTATGGTGACCTGAAAAGCACTATTTATAATCTACTGTAATATAGCAAAATGTGGATTTTCTATCATTCTTCTAGTTAATAAACTATCAAACTATTAATGGAATAAATATATATATTTACAAATATTATTTTAATTGAAATAATAATAATTTCCAGTCTATGTTATATCAACTGTGTTATTCAGGCTGTACTGTGTGGTGCATTTATAAAATAAAATGAAAATAAAAGCTTTGTGCAGAAACCATTTCACAACCTGATACCCTCATGAAATATAACTGTACAATATACATAATCCATAGGCCTTGGCTTTTGTAGCTACAGTCTAGAGGACAAGCCAACACTTATAAAATGGGTGTATCGACAAGCTAAATAGTCAACGATAAAGTATTTATAATCTGATATCAGATGGTATACTCAAACTAGCAAACAACAACAAAAAATAGACAACAACAGCTAGGTCAGACCAACTACCTGCTTCCAAAACAAGGTAAACTCTTGGGCTGGTAGTTTATCTTTGAACAGCTGAAAGAAAATACCTTATTCTAATGCTACAGTATACAAGTTAAATACAAACAAACAAACAAACAAACAAAAAATTAATAAGAAAGCTGGGAAGACACCAGATTAAAAACCCTGTGTTTTAGACTAAACTGGGTTTTTCACCCAGGTACATTTATCATTTAAAATGTGCCAATATTGTTCTATTATATCAGATATCTACAAGCCTTTAGCTATAAAATAAGCGAAGAACCACAGGATGAGGCAGTTTGAATAAAAGAACAGTATTTTTGAGATGCAAATCATATAAACTCATTTTATTCACAGTAAAACAAAGAAAATATTAAATGCTTAAACTAAGAACATTTAGACCTTTAAGGGGAAAAATGCAATTTTTAATTGAATGGCTGCAATACATCTCAAAAAAGTTGAGAAAGGGCCATATTTAACATTGTGTGGTATTCCCTCTTCTTTTAACAACAGTCTAGTATATGTCTGGGAACTGAGAATACCAGTTGCTGGAATTTGGGGAGAGGAATGTTGTCCCATTTATGTCTGATGCAGGATTCTAGCTGTTCAACAGTCTTGGGACTTCTTTGTTGAATTTTTTGTTTCATGATGCACCAAACGTTTTCAAATGGTGAAAGATATGAATTGCAGGCAAGCCAGTCCACCACCCGGATTCTTCTACTACCAAGCTACGCTGTTGTAATACTGAAGATGCAGTATGTGGTTTGGCACTGTTTTGCTGAAATATGCAAGGCCTTCCCTGAAAAAGCGTTCTGAATAGAAGCATGTGTAGCTTTAAAACATGTATATGCCTTTCAACATTGATATGCCTTTCCAGATGTAGGCAAGGAATAGACACTAATGCACCACAATACCATTAGCGATTCAATCTTTTGAACTGGTGATGAGTATGCTTTCTCCATGGTTTCCAAAAAGAATTTCACATTTCAATTTATCTGGCCACAGAAGAGCTTTCCACTTTAACTCAATAAATTTGAAATGAGCTCTGGCCTAGAAAAGATGGCAAGATTTCTGGATTATGTAAAGATATGGTTTCTTCTTTGCATGATAGAGCTTTAATGTGCGTTTGTGTGTGACACAGCAAACAATGATTTCTGTAGGTGTTCCTGAGCCCATGCATTGATTTCCTTTACAGAATCATACCTGTTTTTAATGCAGAGTCACCTGAGGGTCTGAAGATCACGAGCATCCAATATTGATTTTTACCCTTGCACCCTGTGTTCAGAGATTTCTCCAGATTCTCAGAACTTGTTGATGATTTTATGTTCTGTAGATGATAAGATATTAAAAGTCTTTGCAATTTTATTTTTATTAAAATTGAAAATGACCAATCTTTAAAATGGTACGTTTCCTCGGTTTAAACATTTGATATATGTTCTATTTTCTCTTACAATATGGGTGATTTGCAAATCATTGCTTTCTGTTTTTATTTATATTTTAAACCCCGTCCCAACTTGGAATTGGGTTTCTTAGAAATACACAAATAACACTACTGACTTTTCAAGCAGGGTGGACGATTAATCATTTAAAAGTGTACATAGTGTCTTTTTTTATCAGGTCTAGCCAATACATGTACACCATGTTTCAACCTTGGTGCTGTAACTGGTTATGAGTATTTTTTATGATTTCTAATCCATTTTAAAATGACCCCAGGGCAAAAAGATGGCACACCATCAATGTCTTTTGCTTTTTTTTTTTTTTACCTTAATATTCCAAACTGGATGTAGTGACAGAGAAACCTGCTCCCAGACACAGATCTGATACAGATCCATTTTACCTATGGCTAATCCACATAACAGTCACAGTTATTTCATGCCTGTGCCCAAGATTGGGAAACACTCTGATAATGGACATTCCCCTGCAGCAGAGACATTTTATTCATCCGCCACAGTGCATAATTCACAAATATACTGGTGCACTTGCACAAATTCAAATTTATTTTGACAGTAAGGCAGAACCTAAAGTCTGCTTGTATATTACAAGATAGGTACAATCTCAGTTCCAAAAAAGTTAGAACACTGTGTAAAATATAAATAAAACCAGAATGCAATAATTGCATAATATTTGCAAATCCCATAAACCTATATTTTATTAACAATAGAACATAAAATATATAATTCAAATAAAAAATTGGTCATTTGAATTACTATCGACAAATTGTGTAACAATTTCAGAATAATGTTCCAAAATTGCTAAAAAAAAAAAAGAAAAAACAATAAATAAATTGAAATTGAAATTGAATTGAATATCCCATCATCTACAGTACATATTATCATCAAACAGTTAAAATAATATGTAAAGACAAGGGTAAAAATCAATACTGGATGCCTGTGATCTTGGCCAGAAACACCTCCAGATATTAGCATATGTGAAAGTTTACTGTGTCATCCACAAATCCGGGTTATCATCCAAAGAAGAAGCCATATGTGAACATGATTTAAAAATGTCACTGTTTTCTGTGGGCAAAAACTCATTTAAAATGAACACTAAAAGTGGAAAACTGTTCTGTGGTCAGAAGAAACCATGGAAACCATAGATGCTGCATTCTCCAGACAAAAGAAAAGAGGGACCATACTGCTTGTTATCAGCAGTTCAAAAGCCTGCATCTCTAATGATATGGGGTGCATTAGTGCCTGGTAAATGCTCGTCTTGCACATCTGAAAAGACTCCATCAATGCTAAAAGCTATATACAGGTTGTGCATATATAGATTTATAAGGCCTTGCATATTTCAGCAAGACAATGCTTAACTACATACTGCATCTATTACAACAGCATAGTTTTTTAGTAGAAGAGTGTGGGTGTTGAATTTACCTGCCTACAGTCCAGACCTTTGACCGAATGCAAACATTTGATGCATCATGAAACTAAAAACACGACAAAGATGAACCAGTATTGTTGAGCAGCTAGAGTCTTATATAAAACACAAATAGGACAACAAAAGTCCTCTCCCAAAAGTCCAGCACTTGGTATCCTAGATGCACTGTATACAGATTTATGGTAAAAGCAAATTGAATACTACACAGTGGTAAACATGGCCCTGTGTTTTTTATATATATATATATATATATATATATATATATATATGTTTTGCAGCCATCAAATTAAGAAACATCAAATTTTTCTTTAAAATTTCCTCACTTTAACCATTTCATTAGTTTTCTATGTCTGCAAATCACCACATTCTGTTTTTTATTTACATTTTACTTAGCGTCCCAACTTTTTTTGGAATGAAGGTTGTTTTGCTGTCAAATTTAATGCTAATGCTCACATTTAATGCTAATTTTCATACATTTGTTTTTCAATTTTTTGGTGGTTTGCATGTAGACATAAGGTCAATAAGTAATTTATAATGTAGTATTTGTAATAAATCATTTACTTTTTACTCCTAGCCTCAAATTATTGTTCAGATATACACAACATGGAGCTACACTCTTAGTGGTTTGACGGCAGCTACAAAGCAAAACTCTTCTTTTCTCCTTTGTTTAGATGATTTTATATATTTTTCTTTTGACTTTTGAGTGCACTTCTTTCTCACAACTCCTCAGAGTACTTGACATTTGTCACCAATGGTCCTGTAAGTGTCATACACTTTCATTGCTGAGCATGCTAAGTTAGCAGGATTCTAATAACTAGCAATGCTGGAGCTTGTTTCCTTCAATTAATCCTTCATTGCTCCTGCCATGTCAGGTTTTCCATTGGCATTTTTTGTTTACCAGCATGGTCTGTGGCTAAGTGCTACTATTGTTGAGTGATTTCCCCTTTCTATTCAATACACTGTTCACTGCAGAGGCCTGTGTTCACCCCTCATTATCCCTGTTGAGTCAGGTTTTCTCTGGGCACTATCTTAGAGTTTTATACATTTTATGCCTTCACACATAGCTGCACTACTGTGTAAAAAATTCTACCATACTTGGACTGACTCCTATAAGCCTCCACCAAATAGCTTGGTCATTTTGGACAGATTCAAGCTCCTCTCCAAATTAAAGTTCTTGCCCTTAATTTTGCGAACATCTATGTGGACATTCAATGTTCATTTAAATTCAGTGGGGCAATCTTTCCCACTAAGGGTTTTTTTTTCTGTTTTAGCCTAGTATTCACAGTCTTAACATGGTTGTGGATGCACCAAATGTAGTGCACCTCAATTGTTTTGATGAACTGGCTTCATTTCAATGTTGTCTTTAATACATTCCATTTCTTTATTATTTCTGCATAGGGGAATAACCAAGACCATCTTATAGTCCATTCCAATAGTTTCTCAGTTCAAGAAAGGTCAAAGAATGGATTTGACATGATTACCGGCATTAGAAGCTTAGCTTTTGCACCCTGAGCTGATGCAATATCTTTTTCAAAACAGTAAGTATGGAAGGCAGATCTGTTCACAGATAAGAACCAGAGCAAAAATAAAAAAAAATATTTTTAAAAACATAAATGAAAAAATAATTCAACAAATAAAAAACAACTTCAACAAAATTGTAAAGGCTTTCTGCAAGCTCATAGGTGTTTTGTTGTCTAGCAAATGTAAAACAACCTATTGAGTCTAGTACACTATACAGGCACCATTACACTATATCACACCATGTCTTTTTGGAGCTTGCTTTGTGCACAAGGTCTTTTTAATGCTGCAAACACATTCTTAACAAACATTTAGCTATATAGTAGTGCGTATATAAGTATATAGTAGGCTATATATCTCCAGGAGCAATAAGGATTAGGCAATTTGAATGAAATAACAATATGCGATACACAAAAATAACAATAATTCAATTCAATTCAATTCATTTTTATTTGTATTGCGCTTTTAACAATGAACATTGTCTCAAAGCAGCTTTACACAGATAATGTGGTGATTAAACGTAAATAGGTTCTTTGTAAGTATGTTTGTCCCTGATGAGCAACTGTGGCAAGAAAAAACTCCCCGAGATGGCATAAGGAAGAAACCTTGAGAGGAACCAGACTCAAGAGGGAACCCATCCTCATCTGGGTTGCACCAAATGTCTATTTGAAGCAGATATACAATGTTGCGGGGTACAGTGATGACGATCAGAAGCAAACTGCACTCCCGAGTCAGTGCAGCAGACCGCCGACACCAACTACAGTCCAATCCGTCCTCAAAGCACCCGTTCTACTCCGGAATTACATGGAACCACCCAAGGTGTTGATGAGATACCGTCCCAAGCTGCACAGAAGTGTGAAGATCCACGGAGGGGAGAGGGGCAGGAACAGTGGTCACTGGAACCTCAGGAGCATGTTTAACTCGACCGAGAGAGAGAGAGAGAGAGAGAGAGAGAGAGAGAGAGAGAGAGAGGGTGACGGGAAGAGAAGGATATGGATTATTAAGTGTCCCTATTGGTGTATGAAAATTAATGTCACTGTGCAGTTTGGACTCCGGCAAGACTCGCTATGGCAGCATAACTAAAAGGGAGAACCAGAAGGTAACACAGACATGAGGGATCTCTGGGATAAGAGACGACCCACCACACCACCGTCAACAAACCCGAGTGAATGTGTGAATGTGAGGGGACGACAGCATACAAATATACCAGTTCACCAAACACTCTATATCCATGCTCCCTCCAGATCTGAGCCTTTACCTAAGAAAAACCTAATGATAAAAGGCTTGACTAAATAAATAAGTTTTCAACCTCGACTTGAACACTGAGACTGTGTCCGAGTCCCGAACACTGGTTGGAAGGCTGTTCCATAACTGTGGGGCTTTATAAGAGAAAGATCTGCCCCCTGCTGTAGTCTTCATTATTTGAGGAACCAACAGATAGCCAGCACCTTTTGATCTAAGTAGGCGTGGAGGATCATACTGGTACAGAAGTTCACTCAGATACTGCGGTGCGAGACCGTTAAGTGCTTTATACGTCAGTAGTAATATTTTATAATCAATGCGAGATTTGATTGGGAGCCAGTGTAGACTGATTAAAACAGGGGTGATGTGGTCGTATTTCCTAGATCTAGTGAGGACTCTTGCTGCTGCATTCTGGACTAACTGAAGCTTATTTATGCACTTACTCGAACACCCAGACAGTAAAGCGTTACAGTAGTCTAATCTAGAAGTAACAAAAGCATGAACTAGTTTTTCTGCATCCTGTAACGACATCATATTTCTAATTTTAGCAATATTTCTAAGGTGAAAGAAGGCGATCCTGGTAATATTATTCACGTGAGACTCAAAGGAAAGACTCGGGTCAATAATCACACCAAGGTCTTTGACAGCCGTACATGCTGAAACAGAAACACCATCTAGAGATGCTACGTAATCGGAAAGTTTACTTCTAGCTGCATGTGGTCCTAGTATAAGTACCTCCGTCTTATCTGAGTTGAGCAGAAGTAAGTTATTAAGCATCCACTGTCTAATGTCCTTTACACACTTCTCAACATTGTTAAGCTGATCTCGCTCATCTGGCTTTGCTGAAATATACAGCTGTGTGTCATCAGCATAGCAATGGAAGCGAATCCCATGTTTATGAATGATTTCACCAAGAGGCAGCATATATAAAGAGAAAAGCAGTGGGCCTAAGACAGATCCTTGAGGAACACCAAACTTTACCTCATAGAGTGTGGAGAACTCACCATTTACATCAACAAACTGATAGCGATCAGTCAAATAAGACCTGAGCCAAGAGAGAGCTGTTCCCTTTATTCCTACAACGTTCTCAAGTCTAGCAAGCAGTATAGTTTGATCAATGGTGTCAAAAGCTGCACTAAGGTCAAGCAAAACAAGTAAGGAGACAAAACCCTGATTTACCACCTTAACTAGCGCCGTCTCTGTGCTATGATGAAGCCGAAATCCTGACTGATACTTTTCAAAAATGTTATTCATGAGTAGGTGTGAGCATAACTGCTGTGCTACAACCTTTTCTAAAATTTTGAATATAAAGGGGAGAATAGTAACCAACAACAGGGACTTTTCCCTTTCCAGCAGAGTAGATAATTCATCTTTAAAAAGATGTCAGTAATGTTTAATTTTACATGGTCCAAGTCAATCTATTCACACCATGTTTTAACCATGCTATTGTAACTGCTGTAAGTAGTTTTTAATGATTTCTAATTAATTTAAAATGTCCTCAGGGCAGAGAGTTGCCACAATGTCACTGTATTTTGCCTCTGGTAAAAACACAAGATTATCTTATTTACATACTATACTTTTTTCACCTTAATACCTTAATATATTTTTTTAATAGTACAGTATTCGGTGCACTTCACTCCAGTGTCTGTATCTTACCAAAGCATTAAGTGTGTGCTATTATTAATGCATATACACAAAAATGAGGATCGCAATGTTCAGGATTCTAAAGGTTGAGGTCAGAAAAGGGCCACAAAAGATATCAGACAATCCATATCCCATGGGTGTAGAGTCTGAGGCTGAGAGTAATGAGGACCCGCTTGCTACAAAGAAAAAACCTTTCTGTTAAAGTGTGTTTTGAATTTCTTCCTTTCTCTCTTCTTCGACATGTAGCCACTTGTGTGATGTAGGCAATACTTACATCCAAGTCATGAAACATGGCCCATGACTTTTTGAACCGTTCTCGGTTTCCCCACAACAGCAGCTGTCTGAGTTCTTCATATGTCAGATCCGGTTGAAGTGCGAGAAAAAAGCATTGGCGATGATGACATTTATACTTCGCTGACTTGCCGACATAATGAGCACATTATGCACATACTCCAGGGCCAAGGCTCGCCTGCATAGTTTTAATATTCACATTCCCTAAACTAAAGAAAAAGGCAGGGCAAGCGATTTTCACCCATTTTCACTCGTTAAGTAAAAATCTTTCTTATATACCGACAGAAATCTTTGTCACAATTAACCATAACATGAAAAAGAAAAGATTCCTCTGGACTATATAAGAATTCTTAAACAGATACAAGAAGCAAAAATTATTTAATGAGTGCCACAAACTAGACTGATAAGTGTAAGCATAAAGACAACATAAATGAGAGATTTTATAAAGATTAAATATTAATCAGCACATGAGCAACAGAGAAAGCAATTAGTACATTCAGCACGCTCTAGTTAGATGGACTGCAGCTTCTGGTGTAGTCATTACTGCAGCACTGACTACATTAATGATGCTCTTTACTCATCACCGTGTCCTGAAGCCACATTCAACTGACTTTTGTAAAATCTGCTAGTCGGTAAAAGTGTCTATGATAGATGGAGTGCAGTATTCCAAAGCATTTAAGACATTTTATTTACTTATTTCAGATGCAGCTTAAAAGTTGGCTCAAATAAGTAACAGGGGAAGTTTCTGGTCACCAGCCCAGAACCTTAACTGTGGTTTCTCCTTACAGACATATTATGCTCTGATGGTTCACATATAAACATACTGAAATAAAACACATTAAAGCAAAATTCCTAACATAATAACTTGGCCTTGTTCACTACTCTCCGCTTTGCTTCAGATGAAGGATGTGCTTTAAACTGGATTTGCTTTTTTTGTTTATTTTAATGGAGTTTAATCTCAAATGGGTGAGTTTGCAGGGATTGATTCCCATTGGTGAATAAGGTTTGAAGTAAATGTGCAATTGACATGACATATGAGACTTTTAGTGCTAGATACAGTAAGGAATAATTAGCAACAATGATAGTGGCATGTTTCCTACTATAATTTAGCTTGCGCTTTCTTTTTCTTTTTCTTTTCTAAGAACCTGTCAAACCAGTGACCTAATACAAACACACAATGGGTGAAAGGATGGATGGATAGATGGATAGATGAATGGACAGTTCATCTGACAGGGGGATGGATGCAAGACAAAGAGAAAATATGCATTGTGACAGACAGATAACTAGACAGACAGGCAGACAAAGAATGAGAAAGGGTTGGATGGATAGATGGATGAATGAACAGTCCATCAGTCAGAAGGATGGATGCAAGACAGAAAGACAACATTGCAGGAGGACAGAAAAATAGACAGCCAGACAGAAACAGTAAATACACAGAGAGCTGGATGAACAGACTTATAGATGCTTGGACAGATTGTTGACAGACAGACAGACAGACAGACAGACAGACAGACAGACAGACAGATATACCGACAGACAGACAGACCGACAGACAGACAGACAGACAGACAGACAGAAAACATTAGCTATGTTGTGGAGGTCCAGGTGTAAATAGTTTTTCACTCATATTAAGATATTCACATAGCAGGTATTCACACATGTTTTGAGCTTGAACCTTTTTTTGCAAATCTATAAATAGAAATTCTTTCAGTTTTGTTTTTATGTAATATTAGTATGCGGACTTGGTTTCCATATTTGATTTTCTTTTTGTTTTCTTCCTGAAGCTAAAATATTATAAACCTCATGTCGGGAATTATGAATTTTCAAGGTTGCACTTAGAGGCAGCAATACTCCTGATACTGCACGTGACTTCAGGGAAATAGATATATTACATCATCCTCATGGTCAAACAATAGACATTTCTATAAATAAGGACCAAAAATGCACTGATTATTGGTTTCCGGTTGAAAGGTTGTACCCCTTTATTGCTTACTATAACTAGTTACAATTAATTATAATTTAAAATATTATTTAAATACAATAATTACAAATAATCAGATAAGTCACAGTGATTATATGTATGTGTCTATTCATCTTTCTATTAACTTCCATAGTGTTCCACTGCTAAAAGACATAAGACAATTCTACAGTTCCTAGCAGACAGAACAGAACACTGGTAAAGTCCATGTTTCCTTTATAGGTCCATTAAATACAGTAATAGTCTGAAATAACTGCTTCTGTACCACATGTAGTGCAGTTTTTCAGAACATAATCATTAGGGATTTAGCAATGGACCTGTGTCCCCTTTCTAGACACGGTGGCCTACATTTTGAAGATGCCGAAATGCTGTAGAGAAACATTGAAGAAGTGCAGGGAAATCTGAGGAGCAATGTGTGTGAACACTAGATGGCGATATCACCCTAAACTGCACCATTTATAGAACGTCCTGGAAGAAGTTGCACTTTTCTTGTGGCCAAACTGTAATCCTGAGTGTCCACAGTTCAGTGTAATTCTGGTGACTTTCCAGCTCTTATACACCTGAGGCCATTTTCAACACTAAAAATATCTAGTAACTGACACATTTTCAAATTTTTTTTTCTTTTGTGCAAAAAAAGTAATTCATTTTCACACTCAAAATAAAAGAAAGACCCTATATCTGAAACATCAAGCTTTTTATATGATTGAAATGTTTAAAGAAAATGTTTCTATCGAATGATGCTGGGAGGTGCTTAATAATCGCTGTGTTGATTTGTTCGTTAACGCATTATACTTGTTATTGCTGTGAAAAGTTAATGTTTGAATGTAGCACTGGCTCACAGGCTTTGCTCTTGTCCTGATTCACAATGTCGTATTTATTTTTAACATTTAGCCTCATATGAATAAGTCCATCATAGAATTAGAAAAGACAGCAGACAATGGACTTCAAAACTAAATGAAACAATGCAACAGGATGACTAGCGTGATGGAGTTGAAGGTGGCATTAGCATGACTTTCTGAAGCTTTTCAGCTTTTTAGAAGGTGATCTGTTAGAGCTGAGTTTACAGATGAGAAGGTCAGAGAGCTAGACAGAGTAAAGGACCAAAGTATGGGTGAATTGAATGTAGGTCATCAAGTTTTAGCGAAAATGTGCAAACAAATTAAAAAAACAAATGGCGAATCAGATTAAGATTACAAAATATTCCTTAGATTCCACTGATGATGCCAAAAGATATTAAGGTAAAAATACACTGATTTGAAAATTGTTGTTTGATAACTCTTACATGAACCAGTGAAAGTGGTCTAGATACACATTTATGGCCTCCCCAGACCACACACTGTCTAACAATTCAATTATGGTTACACTTGGCTGTTGTCTGCTACATTAGATGGCTTTGTCTTTTTCCTGTTTAAAATATGTAAATTAATATAATTGTTCTATATCATTTATCACAGACACATTTCACTTTTAAAGATTGATGTTAAAAGTTAAGCTCTTTTATTGGCAGTTTTAAATCAGATTTATTTTAGGATTATTACATGTCACAATGTATAAGACAATTCCAATAGCAGTTCTATAACAGATGTGTTCTTCATGTCCGATTATAATAGAAAAAAATGTGAAGAAAATAACCACAGTTCTTTTTCAGCATGCTTCAAGGTTTTACAGAAAAAAGAGATGCCTATACTTAAACATTACTCAAAGTGGGGAAATAAGAATATTTTTGGATATGTAATTCTAGGTTTTTAGCGATGTCGGAGTGCTTACATGCTGAGATTTTAATCAAAATTTTCTGACACTGCCAAAACTTTGTCTTTGGTTACAATGCGAACACATCACATGACCGATGCTTATTAACTCGCCACCAAAAGATTTTTGATGACGTGAGATTTTTGAGGGTAAGATAATGGTCTAGTTATATAAGTAAGATAAGATGTGAATAGAGCATCTGATTCAGCTGAATCTACTTATCAGTTAATGGTCAGGTTTTTAAGAGTATTAGTGTATAAGCCTGGAATTTACCAACACAAACCCTGGTAAAAACCTATGTTGAAGGGAAAATGTGCAATTTTCCATCTGTGCAACACAGAAAATGGTTTAGGCTTCCATCATGTTTCAGTCTTACCATGCATCTGCATATAAAGCAAGTCCAATAAATATACACAATTTCACATCATCAATTTTTTATGTACATTCTAATCAATGCACTGCTACTCCTTGGGCCCTGTTTGTTAAATGAGAACTTGGCTTTCTCTATTTTGTGTTTTTTTTTCTAGTTTGTCTTTCTTTTTCATTATCTTCATTATGCAAACATCGCTTTTGTCATCGCAGTCCAGACTTCAGTAACTAACATAGTAAATAATGCATCTTGTTGGCATATTTCGTACTGTGTGTGTGTGTGTGTGTGTGTGTGTGTGTGTGTGTGTGTGTGTGTTTGTGTGTGCAGGCCTCTGCATTAACAGTCTCGCTGCATAAACCCATCAACATTAAAGGGCACATTTTGTTCATTTCAATCCACAGTGGTAAACATGTCATGCGCATCTAGGGCTCCGGTGCTGGCACATGCATTCGGCTCTCTCCTCACCCCCTGCCATCTGTCCATTCGTCCCATGCACTGAGCTTAAACCACACACAGCCTGAGGGCAGGAGTATGTGTGTGTGGAGAGAAAGGGGGGAATAGGTGGGGGTCTGCAACATCTGCTGTCTTCCATGGCTTCATGTTGGGGGCCCCCGGAGGTCTGACTGAACGGATGCCCGTGCTGCCATGCTGCCCAGTACCACAGTCATGTGCTGAATTAGCATTACGAGAGGAGTGCGAGGCTCTGTTTGTCCTCCTCCGAGAGGGTGGAACTGCATGGCATTAGCTACAGTCATTAAGCTGTAAGGTCAATTTGGCCTAAATTAATATTTAAATTTTATGGGATATTATGGACACGGTGTGACATTTGGTGGACACAAGCCTGATGTGTGTTCAGGCTTGTAGATGTGCATATGGTATTAATCAGCGGTTTTGCATCGAGGTATGGGCATGTGGGTGAAAGGCACTGATATGAAAAATTACCAAACACAATTTATTATAGGAGTTTCTGCTTTTAGGGTATAAATTTGGTTGAAAAATGATAACAGATTTGAACAGAAAACAGAAATGCCACAACTGGAAAGAAATATAGTAAACCAAAACATAAATAAATTCAGTTCAATGTTATTTTAGTAGCACGAGAATAAGCCCATTTTGAAAAAAGCTTGAGTGATGAGCACAGGGCAGTCTTTAAGATCACAGCAGCAGCTTTTCAGCTTCAAATCTACCATACCCAAATCCTTTTAAGGAAGGATGAGACTTAACATAAATTTCAAATCTTCAGGGAATCTATGCTGGATCCATGATCCAAGTACACTGAGTGAAAATTATCCAATGGAAGGAACTCTGTAATGGTTGCGTATCAATTTTGCATGTGTGCAATTGTGCCACAGCACATGCTAAGCGACATGATGAAGTGGTAGCACAGCGGTTAAGATGTTGGAATTCTGATCAGGAGGTTATTAGTTCCAATCCAAGCACCACCACACTGCCGCTGCTGGGCCCTTAAGCAAGGCCCTTTATCCTCAGGCTACATATATACTAATCTGGATCAATTTGAAAACGTCAGTTTTTGTCCAAAAAACGCTCTGCATCCACACTTGTTTTCAATCATTTCCGAAATGTTGCTTATTCACACTGAAACGTCACGGCAATGACTAAAAATGTCCCATCGTTTTCGAATGCCTTGTTTTTTATTTCCCTTAGGAGAGCTTTTTTAAAAAGCTATGTTTTTGTTAACTCAGTGTGGACAGAAGGCCAAAACAGAGAGAAAAAATTTGTTTTTCAAACCAAAACATATTAGTTTAGACATGGCCTCAATTGCTTAGTTATTGAAATAAAGTCGCTCTGGATAAGGGTTGTCATGATACTGATACATGATAATTCAAAAGAATTGATGAAGAGGTGAGATTGAACTTGGAATGACTATTCCGGTATTTCGAAAAAGAAGTGTTAAAAACGTATTTGTAAAAGGCTTGGCGTTGCAATACAAGTTACATTTATTCAAGCTTGCTGGTGTCGAGGTAACATTGCTGCTAAACATGGCACTCCGTGCAATTTTGTTTGGATTTGGTTTGAATTCTATGTGCTATTAGAGATTGTGAGTGCTGAGTTTAACGATACATGTAAACTGTCCCATCTGCACCACAATGTTTTGTACAAAAACAAACTTTCAATATCTTTTTTTTTTTTTTATCAACACTGTTTACTGTGCTCTCACCCCATCTCTCACTTTCTCCTCATCTCTCTCCTTTCCCTTGTCGAGTGTGAAGCAGCGGAGCCTCCTCTTTCATCTCACGAGCGATCAATAATGGATGGGACTCCCAGGCTCTCGGAGGAGAGCGGCCCTGGCTGCAGCGCTGTTCAACACCCTGTCTGCCAAAACAGGCCTCCAATTAAAAACTCAGTGCTTAGAGCGCCTGGCAAGCCTGCATGCATCCACAACTCCTCTCAAAGAGGTTCCTGCATCCCCCGCTCTCCCCTTTTCCCAACCTCTGGAGACCCCCTGACCTACTCCCCCACACCGTATTGATCTTCAGGCAGATGTAAAAGACTATTGAGGTCATCATTCATTTTTTATCATTCCCAAGAAAATGTCAAGCCGGGCGGCAAAAAAACATCGACGTGTCACGCGTAATGGGCTGTGAGGCAAACGCGGCTGCAGGGTGCAGTGATGAGCGCATGTCAAGCCACTGTTTTGCCATGGTTAGCCAAGTATGTAGTGGGAATTGAAAAAGGGAGTGTCACCTGAAAAAATGGCACAAAACCTGGTCTTGAACACTGGTCACTTAACAACAGATATACACAGGGTTAGTATACTGGATTAATCGTCTTATTATGCTCATTGTTATTATTCTAATTTTTGTCTTATTATTCTAATTGTTATTATTTAGTGCTAGTTCACATTATCACCTACAGCAGGGGCGGCCAACCAGTCAGAGACCGAGAGCCACATTTTTGACTGTGTTACCGCAAAGAGCCACATCATACACATAGGCACACATGAACATCACCCATACCTTCCTCTCACACACACACACACACACACACACACACACACACACACACACACACACACACACACCTCTGCTCAGCCAGATTTATTGTAAATGTCACACACCAACATAATGACAGAAATTGACTCCTACAGTTTTAAGACCACAGGACAGTCATTTTCAACAATGAACATTGTGTGCACTGCCTCACATACACAAACTCTCAGTTTAACCAAGTCCACAAACAAAAATATAATAATTTACAATAGCGTTGTTCTTTTACTATGCATGTTACTTAGTGGGACTTTTGGCATTCCTTGCCTTGAACAATCCCCTTCAAATCTGCCTCGAATTCCGTTGTTGCCACTCGAAGCAATTCTTTCACATGTGTTTCAGTCAGAACAGATCAATGCTTTGATTTCACGTGTTTCAGGGTAGAAAACAAGGACTTTGTGTTTTTTTTTTTATATGCGTGTTCACTTCGCTTGAGTTCAATACGGTATTTTCGTCAAATGCGCATGTGTGTGAGATGAATATACCGCAGGGGTGGGCAATTAATTTTTACAAGGGGCCTGAATTGTGTCAGAGGGCCACACCAACGATAATATTTTAGGGATGCACCGAAATGAAAATTCAATTCAAATGGCAATGAAATCCATAATTTTTTTGTGTTATGCCTTTTGCCTTGGCACCATCACTGGAAAACTTTCTTGCCTTTTCAAAAACGTCCTCTACAGATGGAGTGCGCATGCTCGGATTGACTTTACTTTTCTGCGCCGCGTTCTTCTCATATTTAGAAGGCAATCGGGATGTTTGGATTTCAGGTGATAAATTAAACCCGACTTGGAGAAACCCCTTGCAGATACATCCTCTCTTGAAATTTCAGCATTGCATGTTTTGTAAATCGCTATCCGCACATGTTGCTCTTATCCAGATAACCGTGTGCTGCTGCGCTTTTTTATTGCGTCATGACAATTGTGTTTCTGCAGTGGTGTTTCGGTGATTTAGGTATTTCCGAAAATTCTCGGTGCATCGCTGTAATTTATGATTGGCCTCATGCCAAGGTCTGATATACGCAAAGTTTCCCAGTAGGGGCAAGCTCATTTAAGTCTTAAAAATACCGTATTGAACGTAAGCAAAGCGAACACGCACATTACAAATTAAACAAACAAAAATCGATATGAACGTAAGAGCCGCATGAAACCAGCCAAAGAGCCGCATGCGGCTCGCGAGCCGCGGGTTGGCCACCCCTGACCTACAGTGTTAAGTCTGTTTACACTGAGCCCTGGTACATTGTTCAAGTGCAGGTACATTTCAGGGTTTCAGTGAATGTGACATAAACACCACCCCAACAACACGATGCTGCCACCATCATGCTTCACAATTTGTATAATGTTAATAGTGATTCAAATGTTCCAATGATTATGGACAGGTGATAATAATCTATTCCACTCTGTAAAGGTTGGCTGTACTTACATTGATGCCTGGTGCCTCCATCTCCATCTCCTTCACCAGTTCCTTTGTTCAATTTTACACTCTTTTATAATGAATAATGTCTTTAGTTACATAATTGCTTTAATTTATGTAACTTGGTATACATCTAAATATGTGTATGCATAAATATGAATATGCAGCTAAAATTCAGACTGTGCAGTGTGTGTGCATTTTGTGTGTGTGTGTGTGTGTGTGTGTGTGTGTGTGTGTGCGTGTGTGTTTGGATGCTTTTTAGATATGCATTTAATCTTCATTTTTGGATGGACTGCTGTCAGTATTTCTTCCCTTGTGTTTGCTTTTAAGCCTGAGGCTATTTTTGAAAGTGTTTTAAAATGTACATCCTCTTTGTGTTTCTGAGTCAGGTGTATGGTTATATGTGTGTGTGTGTGTGTGTGTGCGTGCGTGCGTGCGTGCGTGCATGCGAGCACATTAATGATCTTGGCTTCTGTCAGTTCAGTCTTGAAGCCTGTTGTAAGTAAGTGTATACTGTACATGTGATACAATTAGTTAAAATTTATTTAAAATGTTTTTTTTTGGCCATTAAGTATTAACATTTAAAGTGGTAGAACAATAAAATGAATCCCTTTAAATAAATTATTTAATTTTCTTTGAATTCTTTAAGTTTTCTCCTGGCAAATGTTTAAATAAAAGAAAATATGTCACAGGAAGTCATAAGATCCAGTCTGGCAGTTCAGAACCGTTCTGGCTTCATTGACCAAAAAGAAAATAAGCAATGGATAAGATTTTAAATCCAATTAATAAAGAAAAAATTTGGAAACCCAGTTTTTTTTAAATATCTAATCATTTATTTTGTGGCCTTGGGTAACTCTGTGTGCTTGGGGAATTTTTGAGATTGTACACTTGGCACTTGAATTTTTTTATCTTATATTTTTAAATGAAAGAGTTTTGTATTACTAGTAGTCTTAAACAACGCGTGGCTATGTTTTTTTTTTCCTATTTTTTTTTTTTTTTTGTTTTAACTTTGTTACTTGTAAAAATAAACCAAATCCTAATAGCTTGTGAACCAAAAGTGTACAATTGAAATACGAAGTATTACAGGTATGTACTAGTACAACATGTTTTCATCACTTTGTGCTTTCTGGTTTTGTTTGTCTAAGCATCAGTATGTAAATCAATCGGTCATTACAAGCATTTCTTATACTGCAATTATGTCAGAAGCAGAAAGGAACCTTTTGTTGAATGTTTCTCTAATATATAGCACTCATTATGCCTTTTTGATCTAGGTCTAAGCACTGTTCCTATGTCTCATTATTGGTGCTGTTTGAATTAGGTACACACTGCTGGTAAGGTCACACATGCACTGATGTTGCCGTATGGATCGACATGTAATAAAACATTTAGAGAGTCCCACAGAGCTGCAGCCTCTCTGACCAGGGCTAATTGGACATACTTAGTCTAGAGACTGCCTCTCGTGCTCTGATGAATATTTCATCATCGTAAAATCCTCCCATTTGGGCTGTTCTGACATTGATCTTGACTGGCCAGAGTAGACATGACCTTTAACCTCTCGCTTTCAGTGACTGTGTAAATTTTTGCTGCCCTGCCTGTCAAGAGATTCTGTGACTCAGTGTGAACAGAAGAAAAAGGCTTTTGTGTGAAAAATGTGATAAACTGGCACAATACTGAGCAAGTTTATGAGATGCCACTGGCAATGGGGTTGGGGGTGTTTAACAGTGTAGACTGTATCAGCATTAGTCATTAACATGCTACAAATCTGCTGCATTAATGGAGGGAAATAGTCTCCCCTCTACACAACTTGCCATTCATGGGACCCCGATTTATGGCCGTGTGCAGTACAGGGCATCTTTGTGCTCAAGCGTTCACTGTATCGAACCCACTCGTATAAATGATTCTTTTATATGGCACCTTGTCTGCTCGTCTCCATCGCCTTTTCCGTTTTGAACAGTGTAATATTTTCTCCTCCTTTCTTTTGGTTCGCTCGTCGTTAAAAAGCGAAGCATCATAAGCTATACTTTTCCATGCGCAGCTGCCACAACGAGTTTCATTATACAGTTCCTTGGACTTGCCTCTTTTTTTATATCGGTCTATATTTTCTGCTGAATGATGAAGGTCCTGTTCAGTTAATTATCTCTGTTCATTTCCATACATAGAGGATGAAATGTAGCGATAAGAACCTGCTCTCTGTAATGAGCTTTAAGATGAGTAATGGATGCTGGGTGAATCACTGCAGAATATCAACGACAAGGCATCACGACATCCTTAATTACCTAAACGTCCATGCTTTACATGGTAGGGACCGATTTCTGTGGTCCTTTCAATGGATCCGGTTCATTGGATTTCGAAATAAAAAAGTTTGTGCCTACCCATTTAACCAATTCAAGCAACTATTGAGTCTTATGTAAGGAAGAAAAATAGCATTTTCGGAATTACACCACTCCCTTTTGTAGCAAAACACCCCACAACACGACGCATCCACCATCATGCTTCACTATTGGTATTTCAGTAATTTAAATGCCAACCTATTATTTTTTTATTTTCTTTATGATTATGATTATGGTCAAACAGTAACATTTCTGTCTTTTTTTTAGTCTAGTTGTTCATTCTGGTGAATACCTGCAAATTTGATCTTGCAGATGAGGATTCTTTCTTGTGTAGCAGCATTTCAAACGATGACAATGTATGCCTTTTTCTGAATAGTGGCTGTCCACAGGTTGCAAAGTTAGCTTTTATCACCTTCACTCACTCCTTGGTGTCTTGAGGCTCAGTTAGATCATTTATTTGTCCCTGGGTTCATTCGTCTCTGGGAGTTTTTTGTACTTCCTTCCTGAACAATGCAGTGTCTGTGTGGCCCCAAAGATTTGTATATATTGCATACACTTGTTTATACAGATGCTAGTGGTACCAATGACTTAGAAATTGCTCCTAAGGGGACCTGGATTTGAGGAGGTCATTATTATTTTTTGTTTGGTTGCTCAAGTTCTCCCATGGTATCAAGAAACTGGATTTTGGATACAGTCAGAGGTGTACTGCCAAATAACTCCTAATTATGCCATTTGACAAACAGATGTTCTAATAGTCAATACATTTTTTACACTGTTCAATCAGACATTTAAACATTTGACCAGCAGGAATTCTGATAAAATTAATTAAAGGAAGTCTTTAATTGATTGTGATCAGATTTCCTCTAATGTGATTGAAGTATATGTCTCAATTGACTTAAATTGTATTGTATTGTAACAGGAAATGTACAGAGTTAGGAAAAACTGCAATAAAATATATTTTTTCCCTAGATGTGTGTAAACATGTGTCTTCAACAGTATGTCCGTATTTTGATTCAATATAATATCGCATTATTTCAATGTATTTACATTTTTATTTTATTTTGTCTTTTCATAGTGTGTTAAAAGTTGAAACAAACCAAAAATGCAACGTTCCAAAAAAAAAATTTAAGATATTTGTATATTTAACAATATTATACATTTGTATAATATTGATTGTATGTTTATAGCATTTCAAATCTTGCCTTAGTAATGCTCATGTGCTTTTTTAATGAATGCTCTTGAAAACATTTTTTTTGTCAAGGTTCCTTACCTTTCCAGAGAAGTTGTTCCTGGAACCATTCCTGCTGGAGAGTGCTTGTTATATAGCTCTGTGTAGGAAAGAATCTTGAAATGAGTTTTCTGCTACTTCGTACTACAGTATCTACCAGAAGATTACACAAATATGTTATCGAGATGATGGTGTGAAAATCTAGCACACATCCCTGTGTGTGGCATGTGTGTGTGTTTGTGCGAAACCAGTGGGCAGTAACGAAACGTAACATTCCACTCACTGAAATAAAACAGCTGCTACTCTCTGCAGAGAAAGATGTGGGCTGACAACACCTCCAGTGGCGTTAATTAGAGCAGCAAAATATGCAGACAAGGAGAGGAAACTCCCAGAGCACACATCAAGAGCGACCAGTCTTCTAAGCCACATGGATAACATTGTTGTATATAAATGGAACACAAAGCAATTAGGAATGAATATGTTTAAAAAGGATATATATATATATATATATAAGGATAATGCAGGTTTATTATAGATAATGGTTGTATAATGTGACCAATACTTAAAAGGTAATTAATATTGAGTGTTCTGCTGTTTGTGCATGTCACATAGTACACCTTGTGGTGTTTGGCACTTCCTCCCTTTATTGTCATCAGTTCCTGTGGTAGGAAAGATGAGAAAGAATAATGGGGAAAAAATGAACAGACTTTTTTGCACTAATGTATGCATTTTACTCTGTGTGTGTGTGTGTGTGTGTGTGTGTGTGTGTGTGTGTGTGTGTGTGTGTGTGTGTGCATGGTGTCTTTTTAATCCATATGACATTTCTCCTGTTGTAGTACTGTATGTATGCATGCAATATTTTTTTGTTTAAGCACAGGAAGCATATAATGAGTTATGAATGTGTCAAAGTGTAAAGAGCATAAATAATGTAATCTGACAATGCGTCTGAGCTTCAAGACGGAAATTGATAGTAAATGACTCTACCAGAGAGTAATCGTGCGTGTGAGACTTCTCTGAAGCACTTGTCATTCCATTTAATAAAGGAGCTGATGGCAGGTTTTCCAGTGGGACAAATCCACATTTCCTAATTATGTTATGCAGAAATCTACGGAGATGTGTTTCCAAACCGCAGCATTTCAATGTGGAATCAATAAACCAGTAAAATAACTAGTAAAAAAAAAAAAAGCTTGCCTGCCATTTGTGTGTCATATCGTCGTAGTTATTTATAAAACAACGATATAAACGCTTGATGGCTCCATCTGACAATCAGTGGAGACGTTATAATAAATAAATAAAATTAGAACTAAACGGTTTGCGAACCTGGCAGTGTGTGCTGGCTCGGAGAGGCTGGGATTCAGATGTAATGGTTCTGTGTTCATTTAAATGGTTTTTCCATCCTGGCCTGTAAAGCAAAGGAGTGGGACACTGCAGCAATAAACAGACCTGAGACTCTGCTGATTTATGAGCCATTAGGAGCAGAGAGGCACTTTACTGCACTAAGCTAATCTAAGCTCTCGTGTGTGTGTTGTGTGTTTGAGATAATATGCTATACATTGCAGTTCACAAACACTCGTACGCACACACATCCAATTCTGAGCCTATCCGATCTGAGAAGTAAGCAGCTCTGTCATATTAAGTTTCAGCAGCCAAAACATAATGTAAACCTGAGATATCAGTTCAGCATTAAGTTGAAATGAACACCTCATAATTCATACAATGCAGTTGAACTGAGATTGCCACTGCCATGCCGTGTTAAAAATTAAATCCCTCTCCTGAATCCTGAATCAATACAGCACTGAGGAACGATAGCCTGTGCATTATGCAATGTTATACTTTCTGCTAACTTTTATAATGAATTCCTTCTGTAAACCCTTCCACAGATTCTCTATGCCAAAAACAGCATCTCGATTTGAATTTTTTTTTAATACCTACAATTATAATAAAGGTTTTCATAAAGCAAGGATTGCATTTTCTGAATAATACATTACTGAACATTGATTGAGAATTTTGAATATACACTATATAGACAAAAATATTGAGATGTCTAAACTTTCAAGCCACATTTGGTTCTTCCCTAAAGTGTTACCTCAAAGTTGGAGACACACAATTGTGTAGGACGTTTTTGGATTCAGTAGCATTAAACTTTCCTTTCAGTGGAACTACTAGGATACCCAAACCTGCATGACAATGTCCTCTAAACGAGCTTCATCAAAATATGGTTTACATGAGTTGAAGTGGAAGATCCGGAGTGGCCTGATATATATAAAGCTCTGACTTCAACCCTACTGAACACTTTTGGGGTAAATTGGAATGCGGACTACACCCCAGGCCTCCTCAAGCTACATCAGTACCCGACAACACCCTTTTGGCTGAATGAAAAAGCAACACGTAGGAATTTTACATGAAGTTAATGCAGAAGTGATAGTGTATAAGGCTGTAAAAGTCATGAATTACGTTAGTAAATACTAACAAATCCATGAAAAATAAATTATGTATAAACCCATCCTTTCACTTAACAGTACCCAATGAGGCACTGCCATCGTGTGTGACTCAGTTCTCCCATTGCCCATGCCATTAGAGAGCTGATGGTCCATTTTTCTCATACAGAAAGCTGAGTGCGTTTGAGACAGAAGCCCTGAGCTTTAGTGAGGTCAGGCCTCCTGCAGTGCCCTATTGTTCCCTCTCCTTTAGGGCTCCATTAACATTTACAGCCATTGATCAAATCAGTCCAGCAGTCTGGCTCGAGGTGTGTGTAACCTTTTCTACACAACTAACCTAAGCCTGCAGCGGCCATAAGAAACACTATATACTAAAGATTTTAAAAGGGCAATGTTGTCATTTGGGATACAGGAACGTATGATAATAGCTGTGATTTGAATGATGAATCCCTGCCTGAACCGGGGTTAAGTGGAGGTAGCGCAGAGGCTAACTATTCACTGTATTGCTTGGAGTGTAAGAGGGAGATTTCCATTCGGGGTAAATAGCCTGTGTGGAATGTGTGCTAATGCTCACTTTCTATAATGTCAGATTTATGTTTTTAGTGCGCTTCTTTGTATAAGATCAACTTTTTTGTTTTTATGATAAATCAGATTGTAAACAGTGTAGAAAACAAAGAAGGAAAATGCTAAACAATGCCCTACAGGGTGTCTGAGATGCATACTTTTGCTCTGGTATCATAAATGCCACGTAGATGACTAATACTCCAGTCTCTTTCCGAAGAAAGAACATAGTGTTCTTATTGTAGCCTGTGAAACGTTATTTATGTAACCTACATTTTGGCAGAGACGAGAGTGGATTCTTATTTAAACAAGGCTCTATATAGATAAAACACAGAGAACAACTCATTTTTAGTGCTGCATACTAAAATCTCATGCATTCTCATAACCAGAACATGGTAAGCCAAAAACAACAAAATGAAAAGTAGCTGCTTCATGAAAATTGACAAATACAGCAAAGGAAGAGAAAATGAAAAACAGGATTGTGAATCAGGTGACAAAATTCAGAGACAAATTAATAAATAGATTATATTTTATCTTAATTATATCAGTATTTTTCTAAACATTCATGGGAATATATATATATATATATATATATATATATATATATATATATATATATATATATTATATATATATATATATATATATATGTAACGATACACAAACTTGGTTAGGGAGAAGAAATGCAATTAATTGCTTGTTGTTTTTTTTATTAACACAGATTATTATTATTTACATTTGTGAGCATCAGAAGTTTACATTTTTAAAACTATTTTAAATAAAATGCCTGCTTGGTTAAATAATATTAAAAAAATATTTGATAAAAAATTAAATTGAATAAATCAAAATAATGC